>BQNB010016742.1:0-56709 GCA_026074375.1 Tanacetum coccineum | reverse complement strand
ATAGTATGATGAGCTATACGACCTATAAATAATCTAAGTGTTTAGTACTTATACGACCTATACTGGATTAGGTTGCCTTCGGATTCCTTCGTGACGTATTTTTTCTATTGTGATATACTTTGTGGATTACCATTCACTCGAGGTGAGTTTTATAGCCCCTATTTTACTTGTTTTAAACTGTTTTGGGGGAGAATACATGCTCGTTTACAAACTTGTATATTTTATTACAATACAATTACCTTTCAATACTTTGTGACTTCATAGTCTCGCATTTTAATCTTTTCAATGTTTTATAAACCCACGAGGGGAATACATGCTCGTTTTACTACATAAACTTATTAATTTCTATACGTAAGCATTACATGGTTATTTTTACTAAAGCTTGATTTGTTTACTACATGATTTGAGATCGTGAATACCTATATTTGAAACCGTGAATTTTAGACATGATTATTTTACTACGGACACAAGTGTTTACAAAGTGTATGCTATCCAGATTACTGCCTGAATATTATTGCTAAGTTACCTTATTGCCGTGAAGTCCCTACTTATCATGAACCGTTAATTGCTATTGTAGTTAACGCTTCTTTTCTTACTACAATAATTCTTAAATTATTTCAACACTGATTTTACTTAAACCTATGAATTCACCAACATTATTGTTGACGTTTTTGCATGTATTTTCTCAGGTTATTATTTGCTAGTGGAGCATTGGGAGCATTTGAGTCGCGCGGATATGTTTTTGAAGGCTTAATAACTTGTATACCATTCGACAAACGTTAAAAAAAATGTTTCTATTGCATTATAAATGGGATCCTTTGTAAACTCTGATTTTAATATAACGAATGTGAAATTTATTTAAACGTCTCTTTTGAGGTCGTTTTCTGTGACTTGTGTTTTGTGCCCTGAAGTAGCACCCCAACCTTACCATTCCGCTGCGTTGTACCAAATTTTGGGGGTGTTACAGATGGTATCAGAGCTCAGGTCATAGAGAACTAGGTCATTTTCAAAACCTAGACTATGACTATATTTTTCAAAATATAGAGTCTCTCCTTGTTTTATCCGATATCCAGCCTGACACCTAGGCCCAATTAGCTTAATATAATTCCCACAAACTATATTTTTCCTATACATGGCTCGGGAATAAATAATGACCATCACTTTACTAAAAATTAGGCTAACAATCTCCCCCTAAGGGGTGGTCATTGGAATAATGGCTTCACTTCTTGTGACATCTTGGATCTTGGAGCCTTGTGTTCTTAGGAATTCTTTTGAAGTTCCTTTTGCATGCTTGCGATCTTGGATCTTGATCTTTGACTTGATATCTTGTGACTTTAACTTGATATCTTGGTCTTTTAGCCTTAAGATAAACTTGGATACTTCTTGACTGGAACACCTTTTGACCAACATACTCATTCTTTAGCATAAGTTAAAGGCTGACAATCTTCCTCAACATAGACCTTGTGACTTGATCTATTTGCAATCATATACTTGACGTTCTTTGAGGAAGTTCTTGTTTATCAGAGCTTGCGAAAGTGTATCTTTGAAATTCAAAACTGTCTTCAAGTTTTGATTAATGCCGTTGAATGTATCCTTAAACTTTGAGAACGAGTATGTGGCCTTGACTGCAACTCAGCTAGAATATGGTAGTTACGCCATCGACTTGTCTTGCATGTTTAAGTTAGTGATAAACAACATATATGGATGAATATGTACATTTTGTCTATTTTAGGTTGCGATAACCACCAGTTCTCTGTTTTATAGTATAAATACTTACCTGTGATCAGATAAGTTCAAAGAACCTTCTTGACAGGATTTCCAGCTCAAAGTGTTGGATTCTCTAACGTGTAAGCATCAGATTCACCGTACTTGCTAGTTCTCATTATCGAAACGTCTCAAAGAAGACAACACGATAAGAGTGAATGGGTTAGTTACTATTTGAATGATTGAGTCGTCAATATGTGTTTAGTCTTCCCATGCCCAGATGCCCTTTTGAGGCTGCCACAATGGACATGAGATCGACCTCATAGAACAATGAAGTTCTTTGAAGCCTAAAGAAAACTTGTTTGAAAATCAGTCGACATGTTAATGAATAAAGATTTTTTAAACATATCAAAAGTTTTATATTTTTAAAAAGCATCCGTCAATTCTCATTAATTCACACATATTATATTTGCGTCTGTGTTGGACTCTTGTACAACTTGTGTTCTTGATGATGAACAACAAGTGTATATGGAATTGTGTCCTAATGAGATTTATTGATTGATCTCGTTGGCTCTAGACTCTATAAGTGCACTTTTGTTATTTGGTGATCGGAGGCTGGAGCGGACTGCCACCTTTTCAATATCTACGATCTCAGAACGAGAAAGTCGATCGAAGCATGTTGTACTCTGTGAGAAATGAAACAAACTTCTTTTGAGAGAAGCCCAAGTAGCTAGGAGGGTTGTGCATTGCATCACTGGGTCCATGATGACATGTCCTCAATCAGAATCAACTTTATGATTACCGATAGATTATGCATTGACCTGGTTTCTGCCTAAGGTTGTATGGAGGGCTTCTTTCTTTACACCCTTTATCTGTATATTTCTTTTTCATTCTTCAACCCCTTCAATCCCGTTCTCACTTGACTCCTTTTTTCAATCATACCTAAGGACTTCTACTCTATCTAATAGAGTGTCCCTGGGTAGATCCCTCTGGTTCTGGCTGGATCATGGAACAATACCTTAACCTCCTTATATCACCTTAAAGTGTCATTACTTGGTCGGCCATCTAGTATTACCATTGTATCCATAAAACCATTTAAAAATCAGTCAACATGTTTGAGAAATCATTTGATACATATTGAAAGTTTTCAGATTTACCAAAAAACCCCTTACACATATGCATCATATTATGAACGATTTTTTCTCATGCGAGGACGGGAACGCACTTATATTCAAAAGATCTTATCCGAGTTAAGCCGTATTGATCATATTTTAATCACTATTCTCCCCCTCAAAAATTGCATATGTGGTGACAATTTTTTGATTTAACAAGTGAATTAAAATACAAGTTAATGTACGTTGATCCACTTGTAGAATGAAAGAGCATGGGGAAAACAATGTTGCATGCCAAATGAAACACTTGTAGATAATTTTGAAATTTATGCCCCCCTCAAAAATAGATTAGAGTGAAAACTTAGAGCGGGAGTTTGTTGAGCACACAATTTTGAAAGATTTTGAATATTTCTTTTGAAAATATCTTGAAAAATTATGCTCAATAGGAAAATAATTTTTAATTTATCTTATGAAATATTATTTCCTTAGTACTTCTCTTGAGCATTCAAAACTTTGAATGTTTATATGACATTGCTCAAGACCGAGAAGATATGAACTCCCGTTGTTAGGATAAATATATATAAATGAACATTTTCCTTTCTTTGTAATCCAAGTCCTAAGCTGACATTTACTTAGAAGTCGTAGAGAAAATTTGAAGAGACATGTTTTGATAACTTTTAGAAACTCTCGCTCGAACTTCATTTCATGTCGATGGTAATTGACATTTCTAGGTGCGTAAATGTTATCGATTGTCGAGAGACATGTCGGAGAAGATTATTTTTGGTATTTTTGACATTTTTTGATTTTGTATTTGGTTTTATATGTTTTATAATTTTATATTTAGGTTTTATGATAGTTATATACAAAGAATTATTATGATCTTGCAATACGTTCAAGCTCCTGTGGAGACAAACTGCGCATACCAAGGCAACGAACCAAATAATTTAACCAGTCCACCGAAAGGGCTTTGGTGAAGAGGTCGGCCAATTGGTAATTAGTCTTGACAAAATACAGTTCACTTGTACCAATGTGAAAGATAACAAGTTTTTTACTCCCTCTTCAATGTCCCATTTGCCATCCGTTACCATAATTTCACATTAATAGAGATAAACATTGCTAAAAAATGTTCAACCACAATGGTTTAGTGAATTCATAGGTTTTTGAAATATAATAAATAAAACCAGTCACCATATATAATTGATATAGAGGAGCAAGTTGTCATAGTAAGCGTTATCGTTGTGGTATAGGTTACGTTGTTTATACACCCGTTATTTGTTAATAATTCAACGAATCCAATATATGGGAAAAAGGGTAATTGCATGTATAAAATGTTATGGTATAATTTGCGTTATTGTTTTCGTTTCGTCTAAGCTCATGCAACAACAAACTTGACTTGTGTAAATATATTACCTAAAATTTGCAGTGATAAAAAATATCAAAGAAAATGGCCCTCGTTGTAGGAGTAATATTGCCAAAAATACTCAATGAAATTTCAAAAATATTAGTTGTGTGTATTTTTAATAGCCCTATCCGGTAACACAAGACGAAGGATTCCCAGTGACAATCCTGATAGATCTATCCACAATATTAGAGTTAGCTGCAAATGAATAATTGTCCATTATAATGAAGGGACTTTTTTTGGCATATAGAACAAAGACGGATTAATATAATGGAATAATAGGATACATTAAGAACCAGGAAAATCAATATGATATTCTCGTAATTTAAATTAAGCATTATTCCCCCCTCATACAGTTTATGAAACATTAAAGGAGATTAAAAAGTGAGGACTATGAACACTACATAAGAAGACTAAGAAATTTTAATCATATTTATAAAAAAAAACGATCTGTAAAAAAGAGTAGTTGTAACCGAACCGTGTATCCATCCTTTCAGAGCGGTTAATAAAACAAGAAAATAAGTAAAGTCAAGGTTATAAATCACCTACCTTATAGGTATTTGATAAATAAATAGCATTTACCAAAATGAAAGTACGCATCTTAGGATCAAAAATGGAAAATTTAGCATGTACTTGAGTTAGTATAAATAAATAAAACAATAGTCGATTAAGGATCAAATTAAAACAATTATAGAAATTGTAGGAATCATATGAATAACATAGAATCATGGGTTTTGAGCTATTTATCACTGGAAACGGGTTTGAAAGCCGGGACTTTTTAGGCTTTTGTAAAAAAAACGCCTAGAAAATGACTCTCCCTGTGCTTCTTTTTTTCCTTTTTTATCATTTCATTTTTGCTTCAACTTTTTTCTGTTCTAAGAATTTCTTAGGACCTCTGAGATAGTATTAGAGCAAAAGTATGAGAGTTGGATAGGGTGAGTTAGAATTAGTGGATGATTTTAGAATGTAGGGTTAGGGTCCTATTTATACCTCGAATGGCTTCCTTGGTCGACCAAGGGAGCAATATATAAGGATACATAACCAATGTCAGTAGTCTCATCGGGTTATTGAATAGAAGCAGCACCCAATTAATGTAGAATCACAGGTCTAAAACCTCCTAGCGCTAGTAAGTAAGCTGCTCTAATGTAGCCTACGACAAACTTAAGGGCCAAAGGAGCAGATTGGCCAATCCTACCAACCATGAATGGGGTTGATTAAGTAGCTTGAAATAAGTCTGCTATTAGATGAATTAATCAATTGTCACCAAGTGCATGGTAAGTCAATATAAAAATTCTTAAGATTTTTCAAAAAGAAGAGAAAGGAGAATACAGTACACGTAGGGCTCGAAATGTGGTTATTTCTTGTTTATATTTCGTATTTACATTTGTGATATAATAAAGATATATGTTCACAAGACTTGTATTAAAGGATTAAGATAACAAGAATTATAGGTGGTTCGGTTTAACACTGGTTGAAAACTAGTACACTGTCCAAAGAGTCAAATTATGTTCACTTTTAGTGATTCTTTTCTTGGATATACATATCGTGTAAGAATTGAGATCATATGGATGAAATTATGAAATAATAAATATTATATAGATGTTGTACAATTAAGTTATTAACAACTTATTTGAGTGTTGGTTAGGTTTAATTATGGACAAATATCGAGAAACGGGGTCAAGGTTTAGTAATATTTTGCTCGGGTGTATCGGTTTCTATAGTTTTCATTTCATGTAACTCTTCTGAAATAGGTCTCGATTAATTGAATGTAAATGAAGTATATGACATTGCTTGACAACTTGTATTATAGAATTGTACAAGATAGTTTAGGAAAACGGAGGTGAAATGACTATTTTTAGGATGATCATGCATTAATGACTTGCACGATTAATTTCTTTAAAGGACTTGAAAACCCATTATATTTAGAGGTAAGAAGTATTCAAATGAGAATATTATATACTTGAACATAAAGCATTTAGTAAGATATTGTACAATTCTACTTTAGATATTAACCTTTTTATTGGAATAAGTGTTAAGATGATACGATAACGGTATACAAAAAAAGCCCTTATTGATATAACGTTGCGAATGAATATAATATGAGTATGTACTATGTAAAAATGATCTAAAATATCGAACTTGATATGTAGAGAAAGGATTTCCGCCCCTCTTTCCCCTTGACAATAAAAAGTATATCGATACAACGTACTGTTGCGTGAGCTCGTCTACTATAGTTAAGCAAAGTACATTGTTAAATTGAGATGCAAGTAGAATTAATAAAGCAAAAAAATTTCCTTTCCCTCCCCTTACAATTGTGAACGATAGTACAATTGTGATCATAATAAAATAGGTTGATTTTGTATTTGATGAAAATTATGGGTTGTTATAGTCTCCACCCCTTATAGAAATCTCGTCCTGAGATTTAGTCGGATGTCAAAGAGATGTCAAAGAATGATTATGAATTTGTAAGAGAGTTGCTAATCATGTGGGATACATATTTGGAAATGAATAGATGATGAAGGTAATAATGATTAAGTAAAGAAAATGAATTATTTGTACAAACGGATTGAAAGAAACTTGTTTGTACGTATGCTATATACTTAAGCCTACTTATTTATAATTTGTCACTTACAAAGAGAAGCGTCCAAATCCTTGTAACTGAGAATTTATAAATTCATAGTTCAGAGATTTATAATTTCCTTATTCAAATGAAGAAGCGTCATAATTCATTTTAATAAGATGATCATAAATCGTCTTACCTAAGCATAAAACATGATATCAAAACGGTAATGTGTAGAAAATGATATGATCATGAAAAGTAAGAAAAATATGGAGATATTAATTGTACTGACGCCCATATAGTCAAGGATGATAATTTATGTTTCAAAGGTATGAGGAGAGTATTCAGAGTTGAAATGGAATTGATAAATGATTTCGAGTTTTGATATCACCAGATAACAAGATGTAACAGAATTATCACTTTATTATTTCATGGATAACTTTACATATGAAACTTTTAAAAGAGTTGACACTTATACTACGTGTCTCGAGATAGGATTCTAGATAAAAGTAACAAACGACAAGGATTGTAGCTTGATGTTTGGGGTTTTCAAACTTATGAAGTGTGTTTTAGAAGATTCTGGTGATGAACTTAAGTATCTTCGAGAGTTGTTTCTAGAGTAGAAAAGTATACTTGTCTCTAAGTACGCCCTATTATGGCCTTGTTGTTTGCTTTTGAGCATTGATTTGCACAATGTCCTTTCTCTCCACAGACATTACAAGTTAGGGATACTGATTGTAGGTTGTTTCTAGTGGCTGGTATTTCGTTTCTGTAATTATTGGTCATATGACCTACTCTATTGCAAGTCTGACACTTGACAGTGCAGGGTCCTATGTGATGCAGGGTGCACCTTTCACACAGGGGACGATTCCCAGTATATCCATTGGCGGTAGCAAAAGTCCCAAAGGTTTCTTGCCTTCTATTCTGTTGTTGGTGGTAATCATTGTTACGGTTGTTGTTATAGTTATTTTGATAGTTGTTGTTGTCTCTAAGTTTGGGATTTGAGCAGTTACCATTTCCTTTAATACTTCTTGGGGTAATCCATGATGAAGGACTTCCCGAGTTTCTCGGCATTTTGGTACCATGTTTGGCATAAGACGACTAATTCTTGAATTCCTATGTAAGTTTTAAGTCATTTCCTTTCACAACAATTGGTAAAATTCGTCTTCCATTTTTTTGATCAGTTCGTAGGGACAATACTTATTGGTTAAGAGTTCTTTAATTCGGTCCAGGTGATCCTATTTGCTGTTCTATTCCGTTAGGTTGGAGCGTATGCATTCCACCAAAACAAGGCATCATTGGTTAGAGTACCAGTAGCAAATGTCACTCTATCTTCCTCGATACACTTGTTACGAGAAAACACCGATTCAGTTCGTTCAAACCAGTGGATGAGGTTAACAGCTCCTTCCGTGCCATTAAAGTAGAAAGGTTGACAATTTATAAATTCTTTGTAGTTTCCTCTTTTTGCTACAGGTGTTCTCTTGGGTCCTGTATTTTTGGGATTGTCAGATTTGCACATGGCTTGCAAGCTTTATGCTTCCGGGTGTTGGTAAAATCAGCAATTAGTTGTCGGAGGGCCATCCCATAGTTTATGGCTGGTGGTTTCGGTGTGACGTCCTTTTGGGAGGATTCTTATCAAATAGGAGAAGCACGTAGTAAGAATGATATCACAAGTTTTGAAAGGTAATGCTTAAAGAAAATGTGATGCTTAAGATGCTTAAAGAGAAATGCTTATTTTTGGATTTTAAGCACTTAGAAGTTATGGTATGATTCATGGAGACGGAGAAGAATGTTCAAATGATGGAGATTATGATGAAAGAGAGAGATAAGTTGGAAAACAATAAGGTATGAATGGGATTGCTTTATAAATAACTTGCTTTTTACTAGACTTAGTAGATTTGTCAAGTGTTTTTATTTATTCCACAAAATGTGCTAGGATAAAGCTAAATTGGTAGTTTAAGAGTTTGTTGATTTCTGAGATGGTAGATGACAATCCTAAGATTTCCTGATCGTGTCAGTGATGACGCTTGGATTTTCTCAATGATTTGTTTAAGATCGGAAATTCTATAGTGAGCAAAGCAATCTTATCCTTGTCACCTTACGCTTTTTTTGAAGTTGATTAATCTGATAGGATTCCCTTAAGTTCGTTCTTTAGTTCGTTTACCATTTATACTTCCTTCTTCCATTCTCTCAATGCAGTGAAGATAAAGTTCATTTAAATAATTCAAGATATCTTCGACTTGTTTGTCAAGATGTTTCAGATACATCTTATCTGAACATTTTCCTATTTCAAATACCTGAGGAGGGTAGGAGTATAAACTGAGGAAGATGGTGATACTAAATTACAAGTTTGATTCTGAAATGAAGTAAATAACATAGTTAAGGAAGAAGATGGAGAATGGATTCGCTTCTTATGTGGTAATAGTTCTTCGGGAACAAAGAAATATCGAGGATTAAATAGTAGTGATGGTGGTAATACTGGAGATGGAGTTAAAATAGCTAGTGGAGTAATAGGATCTGGTGATGAAATAGGTAATTCCTTAGCATAAAATGCTTGTACGTTCTTCAAATAAGGATTATTGTAGAGAGGTGAGATCACTGATGGGATTATATTAGAGTTTTTCGAAGAGTTAAAAGAAATGCTTCCTGATAAAGCTGGGAAGTAATCCGATGAGACTGAAGTATAATTAAGAATATTAATAGAGGAAAAAGCATCCTTAATATTGGAAGTAGAGCGATTAGGAGAAGACCTCGTTTGATAAACCCAGTTTGTAAATAAACGTTAATTTCATTTTATGTAATAGTATAATAGATATGTATCTTTACGTACTTGTTCTGGAATGTGGTGGCACGGAGTACCTTCGATGGCTGAAAAATGAAATGTGTTTATAGTTATGGTTTTGATCTTGTTCTCTCATACCATGGCGCTGTTACCTATCTGTAACACCCTCATTTTTACTATATAGCCGCGGAAGGCTAATTGGGGTATTACTTCATGATACAACAATCATAACCATAGGAAAACGACCCAAAAGAGACGGTTATTCAAAAGATAGTTATCATTCATTTTCAAATTAGAGTTTTAAAAGCATGGTCCAAAATCTCAAATAATCCCATGTTTGAATGATAAAATGTTCAGCCATCTTCGAGTGCATGCACTCTGTGCCGCAACTAGCTCAAATTACCCTGAGATAAACATGCCTAAAAGTCAACACAATGGTTGAGTGAATTCTATAAGTTTGATATAACAGTTGAATACAAGTAATGTATAATAAATGTATAATACATTATTATGAAAATGTGATATTGTTTGATCTTGGGGTCATGTTATTATTTACCCGTTCGTTAATAGTATATAGCAATGAATCATTGTTACAATGTTTTATCCGTTTATTGCTTGTTTGTCTGTTTGAGTCTGGTTCTCATGTCACCAACACATTATATCCTAGGTCAATTTAACGATCAAAGAGGCTCATATATAAAACATATTAAACATCAACAAAGGTCAACTTTAACGATCGAAGAGCTTCATATATAAATATTACATCAAAGTTAATTTAACGACTTGAAGTAGCTCATATATCAACGTTATTATCCATCCAATCAATTTAACGAACTCGAAGTTGAATTTATACTTGAAGGGTTTATTACACTAACTTAATTCCAAAGTCAATTTAACGGACTCAAAAGTCAATTTAATGACTTATAGGATTAATGAAAACTAACAGATTAATATCAAAGTCAATTTAACGACTTGTAGTCAAACCTTAATGGACTTGTAGGATTTATGATACTAACAGATTAACATCCATAGTCAATTTAACGACTTGTAGTGAAATTTAATGACTTGTAGGATTTATAACTTAGACATTGATTGTAATGATACATCAGATTAGCTTATTAGTATGGATAATAACCTTTGTTATTTGTTATTTATAGCATGTATCCCCCTTGCAGGTTTATGAAAGCATTAAAGAGATTAAAAGTGAGGCTATGAACTCACTAAGTCATTGAAAAACAATCACATTGTTATAAGATAAATGAGTATGTAAAAGAGTTTGTAACAAGCATGTATCCCCCTCGCGGGTTTATGAAATTATGTAAATAAGTAAAGGCGAGGTTATGAACTTCACCTGATAGGTAGATATAATAATTATTCTAAAATGAAAGCTGACGATCCTAATCACAAATCTTAACCGGGGGAAGGTTGATATAGTCAAAATGTTAGTAAAACAGCCAGTCATCGCATCTCTGAGTATATATGTCAAGTCTTAGGAAGATTGTACCTAGAATTCGGTTTAAGAGTTATGAGTTGATTAAGAGTTTAGAAGTAGAATTATTGTATCACCGTTGGGCCATCATTAAATTAAGTAATCATTCAGTAACGTTTGAGTGAGTCAGGGCACTTTAAATCGTAAACCAGCCACTCAGTCAGAAACGTATTCCAGATGAACTCTTTAATAATGAAAGTCCCTTGTCTTGTGGTACAATATAGCTTCTGGATGATCGGTTTTAAGCGTTTTATTAAAGTTATGTCTGGTAATGTTTTGAGCATGATTTTATACTTTTTCAAAATGTTACATTTTAGACCTTGGGGTTTGAGAAGTTGCAAAAATTAGTCCTTGGAGTTTGGCATTTTACGACTATTGGTCCCTCATTTAAAAGATTGCCATGTAAACCTTGGACTTTGAAATGTGACATAATAGACCATTATAGTTATAAAACTTTGATAAATAACATATTCAGCCATTTTGTATAGTTTCAGAAAAGTTACGATATATACCCTTGCAGTGGATTTAATTACAAATCATGTCCAAATTACCATAAAAGCTTAGTTTAAATTTCAATAGGCCATTTATTAAGTTATAATAACTTAAAATATGAAGTTTAACGCATAACACAAGTTTAAAATAATGATTCGTTAGCTAGTAAGTAAATATGGTGTCAATTTAGGTTTTTTTAAAATGTAAAATGCCGGGTTTTAAGTTCAAATTCCTTCATTAATCAATAAAGTGGTTATTTTAACATTAGTTAAGTATGCTTGGTTGATTTAACAACATTTAAACTATTATTACATTTAGTATTAAGAAAATGCAAAAAAATTTGGGTTTCGGCGTGATACGGAGTTGGAACAAACAGAAAATAAGATGAATTGAGTTTGAAACTTTAAAGAGTATATTTAGGTATATGAACATTATAAGAGTGTAGGAGCAGAAGTAGAATATCCAGAACCTGGGTTTGAGCTTATAGCTTAGAAATTGGTCGAAATCGGGACTTTTAGCTTCGTACGTCTAGAATAACAACTCCCGGGCTTCGTTTCTTGGTTTCTTTTGCTTCCTTTATGAACTTGAGCCTTCTTAAGATCACTTAGGATATATTAGAGCAAAGTATTTCTTCTATGTATGGGGTTATAGGGGAGGTGGAGAGGTGGTGGGTTGAAGAAAAATGAAGAGTTTAGGTTGCTATTTATAGTTGAATGACCCTTAGAGCTCAAGGAAAACTTTAAATCTGAGTTAGGACACATAAGAGACCTAGAAGGTGATGAGGAGAAGATAGTGTATGTGGTGGTGAAGCTAGAAACTAGCTTGAATGAGGTGTGTACCTCTTTTTGATGTCGCGGCTGTTTAGAGGCCACGTGCCTATGATTTTGGCCATGGAAAGGTCTAAGTAGGTGGGTAAGCTGCTTAAGGGTTTCTAGAAGGAGTTCATGTAAGTATCTTGCACATGGATGGGTCTTAAATGGGTCAAAGAAGGCAAAGAAAGGGTGCGGGTCAGTTGAGTTGACAAGTATTCACAATTTTCTTGCCTTGCATTTCGTGTATAATAATTAGGATGGTTTATTTATGTCTCAAGGTCATTGTAATAAAGAAGTTTCATTAGGTTTAGCAATTCGTTTGAGTTAATAACGGAGTCAAAATGAAGAAAGAAATGAGGGTCGCGGGTATCAGAGGGTCGATTTGGGTTTCTTTGGCCTTTTTGGCTTATAATTCGTTGTATCCTTGATCACGGTGATTGAATACTGATCCTGACATTTTATATGGGATTACTAATGATATTTTTGATTGGTGGTTTAGCTATAAAATGGGTCGAAATGGAAAGAGTAAGCCGTGGTTTGAATTAGGGCTTGTATTAGGCTTTTAGGGTTTTCTAGCTTTGTAATTCTTGTACATTGTCAAAGTAATGATGGATAATGGTTTGTAAACTTATTTTATGAGTTTAAAATGGCTCTTGGTTGCTTACTTAAGAATGAAATGGTTAGAAACGAGAAAACGGGTTGAATGATCATTTAGGGCTCATTTAGGGTTTCTCGGATTCATTTTACGTACAATTGAAATAAGATAATGAAGTAATGAAGAAATAGGATTGACGTAGTTGTAAAATAAGTTATTATAACTTATTTGAGTATTGGTTTAGGTTTACAATGGATAAAAACGAAGAAACGGGTCAGAGTGTAGTATTTAGCTCGGGTTAGGGTTTCTGAGTTTTGAATTAGGGTTTTAAGAGTAAAAATGTGTATTAAAGTTTATGAATAGAATAATTAGGGTTTACACATTGTATATTAAGTGTATTAGCTTGTACACAAGTGATGGTGAAGAAATTAGAATGAAAACGGAGGTAAAACGGCTATTTTGGATATCGTGTATTAATGACTTGTATATTGTGCTTTGAAAGCTTGTACTTGACTTGTAGGGAGTTTATATTTCAATTGAAATGTTATATTACTTGTATATATGCTTTAGTAGCTTGTACATTCACTTTAGATATTAACCCTTCATGGAATTAGGGTCTAGAGGTATACGATAACAGTTTAAAGCCTGTTTTGATATAACATTGCGAATGGTACATTATAGGAATAATGTACTTTGTAATAAGGATATGATGATATTGAATTGACATATTGTGATGTTTCCTTGACATATATGAAGACATGATTGCCATAGATAGGTTGCGTGAGCTTGTCTACTTTAGTTATGCAAGTTACATGACTCTTACTGAGATATGGACAATACAAGTTTAATGTAATTAAAGCGAAAAATGTCCCGTTCAATTGTGTGATAATAGTAAAATAGGTTGATGAAAATTTTGAGTTGATTATATTTATTAATATCTTTCACATCTCTAATTTTTTTTTTTATTTTACATTTTGATAATTCACAAAATATAAAAGTTCAACGTAACAAGATAATTAGGAGTAATTTCATTTTAGATTACATCACTTAAGGTATGAATAAATAAATGCTTAATAATGCATTTTATAATCATAAGAAATTCTTTATTCAACCTCAATTTTATAAAATATTGTAAACATTTTTATAAAAATCACAAAACTTTTTTCATTTAAAAGAAATGTTTTATTCAAAATAAAACATTTGAATTTTCAAAATTTTGAACCTAACAACGGTAGAAAAAGTCTAGTAAACCCTCCCCTGAATAGGACAAAAAAAGAGGAGCGTCTGAAAGATGGGGGCCCTTAAAATACATTGGCGGCCCTCTTAATTACTTAAGGGGGCGACACCCTTTGAAGAGACAGGCTCATAGACCGCTCTACCAGCATGTCCTATAAATATGGAAATTCCCCAACATGTTTTCACCTTTTTTACTCATTCTTTCTTTCTAAACAGCCCACACAATCTCTCTAAATCCTTTGATCATATAATATAAAGCTTTATTTTCTAAGTGATCCAAGCTCAATTCCTCATGTGCTAAGAGGAAGAATACTTCATCATTAATTAAAGGAAAGTATTAAACCCAATGTATACATTGTGCAGTCTTCTGATTCACCATATCTTGTAAATCATTTGTAATCTTGTAAAGTTGTTGTAGCTATTAGGTTTTGGTGATTGTTGTAAGTATAGTGATCTTGGTGATCCTTTCTAGTAGTGTTAGTTAGTTGTGACATAAGTAGTGTGGTGAGGTGAAGTTGTGAAGTTGTGAAGGTGTGAAGAAGTTGTGTAAGTTTGTAGTTCAAGAGTATGAAGCCCAGGTGTCGTTAAGTGAAGTTGTGAAGTAGTCGTGAAGTTGTAAACAATTGGACAGTTGCGTGTTGTGATAGATTGGTTTTGCTAAGGATTA
Organism: Tanacetum coccineum; assembly: GCA_026074375.1. Classification (NCBI taxonomy): domain Eukaryota; kingdom Viridiplantae; phylum Streptophyta; class Magnoliopsida; order Asterales; family Asteraceae; genus Tanacetum; species Tanacetum coccineum. The sequence goes on along the minus strand of BQNB010016742.1, from coordinate 41,861 downwards.
GAACTGACAGACTAGATTTAAAGGGGGTTTGCAAAAATAGATATAAGCAACGTTGTGTACGGTTTTCTCCGCCATAAAGGAGCTTGTTGACATAGTGAAGAAAACTCTCGAGTTAGGTGCTCGGGGAGTGGAGTAGGCCGAAGAGGAGCTTCGTAACCGAACCACTATAAATCCTTGTGTTGTGGTTTGATCTTTTCAACTCTTATCTTTTATTTGCTTCTACTTATTTACATTGTTCATATGTGCAAGTTTTGATTACACAAAGTCAAATCTAAGTTTTATAAGCAAATCATAAATATTAAAATCAAAATGCTGGTGTAAAATAATCAACTCCCTTCTAGTTTTCCACAATTGGTATCAAGAGCCATGCTACATAAGATTTTTAAAATAAATTGTATTTTAAAACTTGAATCGATCCATGGAATCGGAAAAATATTTAGAAGGGCAATCTATGCAAAGACCACCACTATTTGAAAGTGATGGATTTATTTATTGGAAAAATAGATTCGAAACTTATGTGAAGTCAAAAGATCTAGATCTTTGGCATGTTATTACCGATGGTGATTTCCTCCTATTCAATTTAATCCCGAAACTAAAAAGGATGAAATTGTATCTTTTCGTAAACAAGATGATGATCTTAAATAGAAACTTGCAAAAAATAATGAAGCTAAAATGATAATTTATAATGCTTTGCCACGTAAAGAATACGAAAGACGTTTTATGTGTCAAACCGCAAAAGAAATTAACCGCAAAAGAAATTTGGGATACTTTACTAATCACTCATCAAGGTAATAATCAAGTCAAAGCTAACAAAATAGATCTTCTTGTTCAACAATATGAACAATTTATGATTCCGGAAGAGGAGTCAATAGATAATGCTTTGCTTAAGTTTAACATATTATTACTAGTCTAAAAGCACTTGATGAAAGATTCTTCTAGCAGAATTGTGTTAGGAAATTTCTTATGGGCTCTACTCCATAACTGGCGCGCGAAAATCACAGCGATTTTGTAGAATCAAGAAATCTATCAACTTACTCTTGAGAAACTAATTGGAAACTTAAAAGTTTTATGACGAAGTAATAAAGAAAGATGTAGAAACGGTTAAAGGCAAGAAAGACAAAAGTATATCACTTTGCAATAAAAGTGAAAAAGGAACAGTAAGTGATGAAGATAGACTCAAGTTCGTAGTGGAGACGCGAAAAAGAGTATGCTATGGATGTAAAGGAATTCATGAAATTCTTTCAAGAGACGAGGGAAGATTTGCAAGGACAACCACGAGGCGGATAGAAAACATTCAAGAAGTAAAAATGATGGTGATGATAAAAAGCTAAAAGAAATGTTTAGATGTGGTGGACCAAGTCACTCATTGGAGAATGTTCAAGCGCCAAAAAAAACGATCAAAGAGCATTCATTAGAGCGTGGCATGGAGGGACAATGGAGAAGATGATGTGGAAAGTTAAAGATTGAAGTTGTCTGTAGCTCAAGCGCCCGATGAATATTCTTCGGAGTAAACTTAGAACCCGGTGAGTGGATTTTAAAGATAGTGGATGCTCAAAAACACATGACTGGTAATCGAAAAGTTGTTTTTCTTCTAAAAGCATAAAGGATGGTAACGTTAATTTTACGGATGTAACTTACGCGGTAAAATCATAGGCAAAGGTAAGATTCTGAGATCCTTAATAATTGAAAATGTTGAGCCGTAGATAAATTAAATTATAACTTGCTTAGTATAAGGTCAAATATGTGATATAAATGCAAAGTAATATTTACTGAACACGATAGCGATATAATCAAAATCAAAAAAAGTTATAGTTTAAAAGGAATTAGGAAAGGAGGATTTATCTGTAATGAAACTAGGAATAAACCGGAAGTAAATTAATCGCATTGCTTCATTGACGAAAATTCCACACTATGGATAGAGATTAGGTCACGCCTAATATGCAACTATTCAATTCATTAGCGTTAAAGAATTAGTTTGAAATCTACCTAAACTTTAATCGACCAACATTTTTGTGATTTTTGTGATGCTTGCAAAATTGGAAAACAAGCTCATACAAGTCACAAGGCTAAAAATATAGTTTCAACAACTAGATACCTAGAACTATTTCACATGGATTTGTTTGGCCCTTCAGCCATACGAAGCTATAGAGGAAATCGTTATACCTTAGTAATCGTAGATGACTATTCTCGATTCACATGGACTAGATATTTAGCAAACAAAATTGAGCCTTCAAAAAATTCAAAGTATTTAGCAAAATGATCCAAAACAAATTAGGTTGTTTCATTGTATCAATTAGAACGGATCATGGTTAGGAATTTGATAATGAAGTACAATTCGGAAACTATTGTGATTTGAATGGGATATCTCATAATTTTTTTGCTCCTCGTACTCCACAATCAAATAGGGTAGTAGAAAGGAAAAATTGCACTCTACAAGAAATAAGTAAAACCATGTTAAACGAACAATCCATTCCTCAAAATTTTTGGTGTAATGCGGTCGATACATCAACCTATATAATTAATATCATTTCCATTAGAAGTATTTTAGGAAAAACTCCATACGAGTTGTTAAGAGGTAGGAAACCAAACCTTAACTATTTTAGAGTATTTGGAAGTAAATGCTTTGTTCTTAATACAAAGGATTACCTCACCAAGTTCGACCCTAAGTCATACGAAGGTGTTTTCCTAGGATATTCGCAAAATAGTAAAGCTTACATAATACTTAACAAACAAACAATGAAAGTTGAAGAGTCATTGAATCTAACTTTCGATGAAACTCCTCCCCCGCCTAAAACATCACCATTAGAAGAGATGAGCTAGTCGAAGAAGAGGCTATTGAGGTTAGTAAAACAAAACCTATAGGCAATAATCTTGAAGACATTTCATTAGAAAATAATCAAATTGTAAATATTAAGAATCTAAAACTCGTCCCCTAGACAACGTTATTGGTAATCTAAATCAAAGAACTCTTAGGTCGCAAACTCAAGACAAAAGCAATTTCTTTTGCTTTATTTCGACAATAGAACCTAAAAACAGAAATGAGGCATTAAAAGATGAAAATTGGGTAATGGCCATGCAAGAGAAACTAAACCAATTCAAAACCAATGATGTTTGGGAACTACTCCCAAATCCCATGGATATGATCATTATAGGAACAAAATGGATATATAGAAATAAACTCGATGAAAATGGCGTCGTAACTAGAAACAAAGCTAGGTTAGTCGCCCAAGGATATAATCAACAAGAAGGAATTGATTACGACGAAACATATGCACCCGTAGCTAGACTAGAGTCCATAAGAATACTTTTAGCTTATGCTTGCGCACTAGACTTTAAGTTATACCAAATGGATGTGAAGAGTGCATTCCTTAACGGTTTTATCAATGAGGAGGTTTACGTGGCACAACCTCCGGGATTCATTGACTTCGCAAAACCTAATTATGTCTACAAACATAAAAAAACTCTTTATGGTCTAAAACAAGCCCCAAAAGCTTGGTATGATCGATTAAAAGCCTTTCTTATTAAACATAATTACTCCATGGGAATGGTAGATAACATACTCTTCACTAAAAAGAAAGACTCCAATCTCATTATTGTCCAAATATATGTTGATGACATTATATTCGGATCAACTTGTCAAGAAATGTGTGATGACTTTGCCAAGATCATGCATGATGAGTTTGAAATGAAGCTGATGGGGAAACTAAATTTCTTTTTAGGATTACAAATAAAATAATTAGATGATGAAATATTTTTTAATCAATCAAAATATATTAAGGAAATACTTAAGAAATTTGGACTAGAAGACTCTAAGCCAATAAAGACCCTTATGTCTGCGGAAACCAAACTCACAAGAGACGAAGAAGGTGAGGCCGTAGATAATACCATATATAGAGGCATGATAGGTAGTTTATTATACTTAACGGCAAGTAGACCCGATATCATGTTTAGTGTTTGCCTTTGTGCCCGCTTTCAAGAGGATCCTAAAAGCTCTCACCTAGAAGCAATTAAACGTATCTTCCGATACAATAAAGGCACTACACATTTAGGATTATGGTATCCTTAGGGATCCGGCATAGAAACAATAGTGTATGCGGATTCGGATCATGCGGGAGATTACGTAGATCGCAAGAGCACTAGTGGTGTTTACACATTTATGGGATGTTGTCTAACATCATGGTTTTCAAAGAAGAAAACCGCTCTTTCCATCTCCACAACCGAAGTGGAATACGTAAGCGCCGGAAAAGCATGTCAACAAGCTCTATGGATGAAGCAAGCTCTCATAGATTATGGCGTTAGGTTAGACGACATTCCAATAATGTATGATAACAAAGGGGCTATAGACTTAAGTAAGAATCCTGTTCAACACTCACGAACAAAATACATTGAGATTCGTCATCACTTCCTTCACCATAATTTTCAAAAAGGAAATATCTCTATAGAAAAGGTCACATCGGAAGACAACATAGCCGATATCCTAACTAAACCACTTAAACGTGAGCCATTTAACTACTTACTTCTAGGCCTAGGAATGATGGAACAAATCGATTAAGTTTTTGGCATAATAAAGAAATCATCAAAGAAAATTGTTTGACAAAAATCCTGAGAATTTTTTTTCAAACAGATGGCGGCCCCCTTAATTTTAAGGGGACCGCCCAGACTTTAAGGGGACCACCCACTGACATTTTTTCCCTTTCTGAGTCTAGGCTTCTATTTCACATAAAAACACAAGATTGAGAAAAGTTTATAAACAAACTTCTACTAATTCTTCTATCTTAATGCGTATCTCATTATACATATATACAATAATCCCAATCTATTATTTTCTAAAAAGTTCTTCTCACAACTAGGAGCACATAAAAATCAAGTTTCATATATTGTTAAGATATGCTAAAAATATTTTTCACATATGCATAATGATTGCCTTACATGTTGTGAAAAATATATAATCTAATATATATTTGTCGACAATCTTGGTTGAACAAAATTAAATCAATGAGCATTTGAATTATTTCTTAGGTTTTGCATGTCTTAGTGTCGAAATAATCGCTACTCCACATTTGTCGCATTTAGGCACACACTAGTACTTGCACATAAGTTTAGTTCATTCTTAACTTATCTCTTTTGACAAGAAAAATTCTTTGTGCATCATATCTTGTTACTATTTTATATATGTTCTTCATTTTTTTTATTCTCAATTCATATATGAGTATATGCTAAAATGATGTGAAATAGTTTCGTCCTACATCTTGTCATATATATAGAATGTTGAATGCTTAAATGCTATGTGCTAAAAACCTTAATTGCCATAAAAGGATGGACTTGCTGCAAACTAACCACCAAAACAGAAACCCTCACATAAAATTTTGAGAAAAATTGAATTTTGAGAAATCTTGGAAATCCCAGTAGGCGGCCCCCTTAATTCATAAAGGGCGGGCCCCTTAATTTTAAGGGGACCGGCCTAGGCAAACATGGGGAAAACAGTAATTTTCTTTTCTTTTTAACCAAACACCCTCTAGGCTTAGCTACTGTTTCCCTAAATTTACAAACATTTATTGGATTTAATCCATTGAATGTTCATTTGTCCTAATTTAAACATTTCCTCCACTATAAATACATCCTCATTCAACATCATCACAATCATCCCCACCAATGACATCTCCTAACAAACCCACATCCAAACCATCAAGGGTTGCCAAAATGAGTGTGATACCCATTTGGAGGAAGAAACCAAACCTTTGCAACACATCAAATGTGCTCAATACAACTTCACCAATACCAAAACCACTCACTCCTCATCATAAACTATCTCAAGAAAACAATCACCCCAATCAAGCATTACCAAATCCTTACATTAAGGACACTCACACATCACCACAATTTGTCTCACATCCTCCACTTCCCATCTCACCTATCAACTCACATATTGCTCACACTCAAGCTCCACCTCAAAGTAACAACCAAACTCAACACACACCACCTCTATCTCCAAGTAGAGAAAGCCTAGTTGATGACATTAATCAACTACACGACCTATCTAACCTCTTAGTCATGCATCTCAGTCAACAACAAAACAACATTCCCTCCTCACCTTACTCTCCAAACTTACCACACACCCTCAACATCAACCAAGTTGAAACTCATGTTGGGTATTTCCCTTGTTGCATCTTCACCCAAAAACAATTCCTTGCTTTAAGTGAGGATATCAATTAGATTGAACTCCTCCTCACTCGACCTCATCCACCACCTAGAGTTCAAAGAGATTACCCTTCCACAACCGCCTCCACTCCAAACTCTCCAACTAACTAATCTCGTAATATGCCTTCAAATAATCGTCAAATCCTTTTGTATCGCAAGCAAGTCAAAATTCTTCTATGGCTATTTAGGAATTTTCTTTATGTATTAATATGCTTCTAAAGCATATTTGTTTTTCTATTTATGTATGCTTGTGTGTTATTCATACACGTTGTCTTAAATGAATGAAGTATTTTTTTGCTTTGATGTTTACTTGCACTTGTTATATTTTTCCTTCCTTCTTGTTACATGTTAGAAATATTTGTATTGTTCTAACTCGTTTTTGTAGCCAAGAAACCATAGCTCGATTTCTTGGTGCCCTCAAACGAGGGGGAGCACGCATCAAGGGGGAGCATTTATTCCGTCAATTTAACTAGCAATTCTCGACGATGTCTTTTTGATTCTACAAAAAGGAGGATAAATGACATGAAACTCACTAAATACTTGTTTAAAAATTATTTTACATTTAATGAGTTTAAATTTTGTAATGATAAAAAAGGGGAGATTGTTGATAAAAATATAATGCCTAAAAACATTACTAATATTTTTTCACATCTTTACGTTTTGATAATCACAAAATATAAAAACGTTCAACGTAAAATTAAACGTAAACAAGTAATTAGTAGTAAATTCTCATTTCAACAAATACATTACTTAAATGTATGAATAAATAAATGCTTAATACATTTTAAGATCAAAGGACATTTTTATTCAACCTCACACTTTTATAAAATGTTGTAAACATTTTATAAACATTACAAAACATTTTCTACAATTAAAAGAAATATTTTACTCAAAATAAACATTTTGAAATTCAAATTTTCTGACATAAAGCGGCTAGAAAATTTCAAAAAAATTTCCCATACACAAAAGACAAACTAGGGAAGCCCTAGTCTTGGGCGGCCCCGTTAAATACATGGCCGCCCCCCTTAAAATTAAGGGGACCGCCCACCTATTTAAGGGGACCGCCCATAGGTAGACGCTCCCCCAGTTTGTCCTATAAATATTGGACTTTTCCCCATAATTTTCTCACCTTTTGCACTCATTCTTTCTGTTCTAAAACAACCCACACATCTCATCAAAATCCTTTGATCATTTAATCATAAAGCTTTGTTTCCAAGTGATCCAAGCTTAATTCCTCAAGTGCAAGAGAAGAATACTTCCATCCTCAAGTGAAAAAGTATTACACCTTTGTGTGTTGTTGCAATCTTATTGCATCCATATCATAACTTGTAAATCTTTTGTATATCTTGTATTTATGTGTAGTAGCTAGATCTTGGCGATCTTTGTAAGTATAGATAGATCGTGGTGATCTTACCAAGTAGTGTTAGTTAGTTGTGGCATAAGTAGTGTGGTGAAGTGAAGTCGTGAAGTTGTGAGGAAGTCTTGAAGTTGTGAAGAAGTTGTGAAGTTGTGAAGTCGTGAAGTTGTGTTGTGATAGATTGGTTCTAGCTAAGATTAGAACTCGACATTTAGCTTTGTGTCGTAAATCGGTGTAAGCAACGTTGTGTACGGTTTTCTCCGCCATAAGGGAGCTTGTTGACATAGTGAAGAAAACTCTCGAGTTAGGTGCTCGGGGAGTGGAGTAGGGCGAAGAGGTGCTTCGTTACCGAACCACTATAAATCCTCGCGTTGTGGTTTGATTGTTCTTACTCTTATCTCTTGTCTTACATTATCTCCTCATACTATCATATCAATTGTTTAGATAAATATATTGTTCATATTGTGCAAGTGTTGAGTTCACATAAATTCAAATCTAGAATTTTTTACAAACACTTCAAAACCTTTAATTAAAAAGCGGTAAACTATTCAACCCCCCTTCTAGTTTTCCACAATTGGTATCAAGAGCCACGCTAAACAAGATTTTTAAAATAAATTGTATTTTAAAACTTGAATCGATCTATGGAATCGGAAAAATATTTAGAAGGGCAATCTATGCAAAGACCACCACTATTTGAAAGTGATGGATTTATTTATTGGAAAAATAGATTTGAAACTTATGTGAAGTCAAAAGATCTAGATCTTTGGCATGTTATTACCGATGGTGATTTTCCTCCTATTCAAAATAATCCCGAAACTAAAAAGGATGAAGTTGTACCTTTTCATAAACAAAATGATGATCTTAAAAAGAAACTTGCAAAAAATAATGAAGCTAAAATGGTAATTTATAATGCTTTGCCACGTAAAGAATACGAAAGAATTTTTATGTGTCAAACCGCAAAAGAAATTTGGGATACTTTGCTAATCACACATCAAGGTAATAATCAAGTCAAAGCTAACAAAATAGATCTTCTTATTCAACAATATGAACAATTTACGATTCCGAAAGAGGAATCAATAGATAATGCCTTTGCTAAATTTAACACTATTATTACTAGTCTAAAAGCACTTGATGAAGGTTTTTCTAGCAAGAATTGTGTTAGGAAATTTCTTAGGGCATTACATCCAAAATGGCGCGCGAAAGTCACGACGATTGAAGAATCAAAGAATCTAACAACCTTACCTCTTGACGAACTTATTAGAAACTTGAAAGTCTATGAAGAGGTAATAAAGAAAGACTTCGAAACGGTCAAAGGCAAGAAAGAACAAAGTAGATCTCTTGCATTAAAGGTGAAAAAGGAAGTAAGTGATGAAGATAGCTCAAGCTCCGATAGTGAAGACGAAGAGTATGCTATGGCCGTAAAAGAATTCAAGAAATTCTTCAAGAGACGAGGAAGATTTGTAAGACAACCACGAGGCGATAGAAAAACATTCCAAAGAAGTAGAAATGATGGTTATGGTAAAAGTGAAAGAAAATGTTTTAAGAATGTGGTGATCCAATCACCTCATTGGAGAAATGTTCAAGCACCAAAGTGAATCAACGATCAAGATGCATATATTGGGAGGAGCATGGAGCGACAATGGAGAAGATGAAGTAGGAAAGACTAAAGATGAAACTTGCCTTGTAGCTCAAGCGCCCGATGAAATATGCTTAGGAGTAAACTTGGAACCCGATGAGTGGATTAAAGATAGTGGATGCTCAAAACACATGACTGGTAATCGAAAGTTGTTCTCTTCATACAAAAGCATACAACGGAAGGAAACTTAAACTTTAGGAGCAACCCCCCCCCGCCGCCCCCCCCCCCCCCACGCTCCCCCCCCCCCCCCCCCCCCCCTGGCGCGGTAAAATCATAGGCAAAGGTACGATTTCTTAAGACTCCCTAATAATTGAAAATGTTGAGCACGTAGATAACTTAACATATAACTTGCTTAGTGTAGGTCAAATATGTGATAACAAATGCAAAGTAATATTTACCGAACACGATAGCAAAATAATCAAAGACGAAAAAGTTATAGGAAAAGGAATTAGGAAAGGAGGAATATATGTAATGAAACCTAGAAATAATCCTGAAGACAAATATTCCTTTGCAACATTGGACGAAAACTCCACACTATGGCATAGGAGATTAGGTCACGCTAATATGCAATTAATTCAATCATTAGCATCTAAAGAATTAGTTAGAAACCTACCCAAACTAAAATACGACCGACATTTTTGTGATGCTTGCAAAATTGGAAAACAAGCTCATACAAGTCACAAGGCTAAAAATATAGTTTCAACAACTAGATGCCTAGAACTACTTCACATGGATTTGTTTGGCCCTTCCGCCATACGAAGCTATGGAGGAAATCGTTATACCTTTATAAATCGTAGATGACTATTTCCTGATTCACATGATAGATTTTTAGCAAATAAAACCGAGGCCTTCGAAAAATTCGAAGTATTTAGCAAAATGATCCAAAACAAATTAGGATGTTCCATTGTATCAATTAGAACGGATCATGGTCGGGAATTTGATAATGAAGTACAATTCGAAAACTATTGTGATTTAAATGGGATATCTCACAATTTTTCCGCTCCTCGTACTCCACAATCAAATGGGGTAGTAGAAAGGAAAAATCGCACTCTACAAGAAATGAGTAGAACCATGTTAAACGAACAATCCATTCCTCAAAATTTATGGCGTGTAATGCGGTCGATACAATCAACCTATATAATAATAGAGTTTCCCATTAGGACGTATTTTAGGACAAAACTCCATACGCGTTGTTAAGAGTAAGGAAACCAAACCTAACTATTTTAGATATTCCCAAGTAAATGCATTGTTTTTTTTTATCTATACAAAGGATTTACCTCACCAAGTTTGACCCTAAGTCATACAAGGTGTTTTCCTAGTATATTCGCAAAATTAGAAAAGCTTACATAATACTAACAAACAAATAATGAAAGAGAAGAGTCGTTTGATGTAACTTTCGATGAAAACTTCCCCCCGCCTATAACATCACATAGCAGAAGAAGAGCTAGTCGAAGAAGAAGCTATTGAAGTGGTAAAACAAAACCCATAGGCAATAATCTTGAAGACATTTCATTAGAAAATAATCAAATTGTAAATATTAAAGAATCTAAAACTCATCCCTTAGAAAACGTTATTGGTAATCTAAATCAAAGAACTCTTAGGTCGCAAGCTCAAGACAAAAGCAATTTCTTTGCTTCATATTGAGATAATAGAAAACCTAAAAATAAAAATGAGGCATAAAAAGATGAACAATTAGGTAATGGCCCATGCAAGGAGGAACTAAACAATTCAAAACAAATGGATGTTTGGGAACTAGTCCCAAATCCCATGGATTGACCCATATAGGAACTCAAAATGGGTTATTAAGTAGAAATAAACTCGATGAAAAATGGCAACGTAACTAGAATAAAGCTAGTTATCGCCCAAGGATATATCTACAAGAAGAGTTGATTACGACGAAACATATGCACCCGTAGCTAGACTAGAGTCCATAAGAATACTTTTTAGGCTTATGCTTGCGCACTAAACTTTAAGTTATACCAAATGGATGTGAAGAGTGCATTCCTTAACGGTTTTATCAATGAGGAGGTTTACGTGCACAACCCTTCGGATTCATTGACATTTCCGCAAACCTAATTATGTCTACAAACTTAAAAAATCTCTTTATGGTCTAAAACAAGCCCCAAAAGCTTGGTATGATCGATTAAAAGCCTTTCTTATTAAACATAATTACTCCATGGGAATGGTAGATAATACACTCTTCACTAAAAAGAAAAGACACCACTCTCCATATATTGTCCAAATATATGTTTGATGACATTAATATACGAATCAACTTGGCAAGAAATATGTTGATGACTTTTGCCAAGATCATGCATTAAGATTGAAAGTGAGTATGAATAGGGGAACTTAAATTTCTTCTTAGATTACAAATAAAACAATTAGATGATGAAATATTTTTTTAATCAATCAAAATATATTAAGGAAATGCTTAAGAAATTTGGACTAGAAGACTCTAAGCCCTTAAAGAACCCCTATTCTAACGAAAACCAAACTCACGAGAACGAAGAAGGTGAGTCCCGTAGATATACAAATATAGAGGCATGAATAAGGTAGTTTATTATACTTAACGGCAAGTAGACCCGATATCATGTTTAGTGTTTGCCTTTGTGCCCGCTTTCAAGAGGATCCTAAAACCTCTCACCTAGAAGCGGTTAAACGTATCTTCCGATACATTAAAGGCACTACGCATTTAGGATTATGGTATCCTAAGGGATCCGGCATAGAAACAATAGTGTATGCGGATTCGGATCATGCGGGAGATTACGTGGATCGCAAGAGCACTAGTGGTGTTTGCACATTTATGGGATGTTGTCTAACATCGTGGTTTTCAAAGAAGCAAACCGCTCTTGCCATCTCCACAACCGAAGCGGAATACGTAAGCGCCGGAAAGGCATGTCAACAAGCTCTATGGATGAAGCAAGCTCTCATAGACTATGACGTTAGGTTAGACGACATTCCAATAATGTGTGATAACAAAGGGGCTATAGACTTAAGTAAGAATCCCGTTCAACACTCACGAACAAAACACATTGAGATTCGTCATCACTTCCTTCGCGATAATGTTCAAAAAGGAAATTTCCTCTATAGAAAAGGTCACATCGAAGACAACATAGCCGAAATCCTAACTAAATCCCACTTAACGTAGCAATTAACTACTACATCTAGCCTAGGAATGATGGAACAAATCGATTAAGTTTTCGGCATAATAAAGAAATCATTGTTTGACAAAAATCCTGAGAATTTTTTTTCAAACAGATGGCGGCCCCCTTAATTCATAAAGGGCGGCCCCCTTAATTTTAAGGGGACCGCCCAGACTTTAAGGGGACCACCCACTGACAATTTTTTTTTCTGAGTCTAGGCTTCTATTTCACACAAAAACACAAGATTGAGAAAAGTTTATAAACAAACTTCTACTAATTCTTCTATCTCAATGCATATCTCATTATACATATATACAATAATCCCAATGTATTATTTTTTAAAAATGTTCCCTGTCACAACAATGAGTGCACATAAAAATCAAGTTTCATATATTGTTAAGATATGCTAAAAACATTTTTCACATATGCATAATGATTGCCTTACTTGTTGTGAAAAATATATAATCTAATATATATTTTTCGACAATCTTGGTTGAACAAAATTAAATTAAAGGATAGTTGGATTATTTCTTTAGGTTTTGCAAGTCCTTAGTGTCGAAATAATCGCACTACCACATTTGTCGCATTTAGGCACACACTAGTACTTGCACATAAGTTAGTTCAAACTTACTTAGCCCTCTTGACAAGAAAATCTTTATGCATCATAACTTTGTTACTATTTTTAAAATATGTTCTTCCATTTTATTGGTTATCAATTCATTAATGAGTATAAATGCTCAAAATTATTGTGAAATAGTTTTGTCCACATCTTGTCATATATAAGAATGTTTAATGCATTAAATGCTATGTCTAAAAACCTAATGCCATAAAAAGGATGGACTTGCTGCAACTAACCACACAACAGAAACCCTCACACAAAATTTTGAGAAAAACTAAATTTTATGGGAAATCTGGTAATCCCAGTAGCGGCCCTTAATTCTAAAGGCGGGCCACCCCCCTTAATTTTTAAGGGGAGCCCGACCAAGCAAACATGGGGGAAAACAATAATTATCTTTCTTTTAACCAAACACCCTCTAGACTTACTACTATTTCCCCTAAATCACAAACATTTCTTGGATTTAATCCTTTTGAATGTTCAATATCCTAATTTAAACTTTCCCCAACTATTAATACATCTCATTACATCATCAATCACAAATCATCCCCACCAATTGACATCCTCCTAACAAACACATCCCAAACCAAAGGGTTTGGCCAAAATGAGTGTGAAACCCATTTGGAGGAAGAAACCCAAACCTTTGCAACACATCAAATGTGCTCAATACAACTTCACCAATACCAAAACCACTCACTCCTCATCATGAACCATCTCAAGAAAACAACACCCCAATTCAGCATTACTAAAATCATACATTAAGGACACTCCCACATCACCACAAGTTGTCTCACATCCTCCACTTCCCATCTCACCCAACAACACACATATGCTCACTACTCATGCTCCACCCTCAAATATAACAACCAAACCAACAACACACCACCTCTATCTCAATGTAGAGAAAGCATAGTTTGATGACATAATTCAAACTACCAAGACCTATCTAACCTCTTTAGCCATCATCTCACTTCAACAACACAACACCTTCCCTTATCATCTTACTCTCCAAGACTTACACCACACCCTCATCATCAACCAAGTTGAACCCATTTGTGTATTTGCCCTTGTCGCATCTTCACCTAAAAACAATTCCTTGCTTTAAGTGAGGATATCAATTAGATTGAATTCCTCCTCACTCTACCTCATCCACCACCTAGAGTTCAAAGAGATCACCCTTCCACAACCGCCTCCATTCCAAACTCTCCAACTAACTAATCTCGTAATATGCCTTTCAAATAATCTGTCAAATCTTGTATCGCAAGCAAGTCAAAATCCTTCATGGCTATTTAGGATTTTTTCTTTATGATGTATTAATATGCTTCAAAGCATATATGATTTTTATTTTAATGGGGGTTACGCGGTAGTGTTATTCACACACAATGTCATAAATGAATGAATATTTTTTTTGCTTGATGTTGCTTTCACTCCGTCAATAAATTTTCCTTCCTTCATGTTACATGTTAGAAATATTATGTATTGTTCTAACTCGTTTTTGTAGCCAAGAAACCATAGCTCGATTCTTTGGTGCCCTCGAACGAGGGGGAGCACACATCAATTGGGGAGCAATTTTTTTATTCTGTCGCTTACTAGCAAATCTCGACGAAGTCCCTTTGATTCTAACAAAAAGTGTGAAAATGACATGAAACTCACTAAATACTTGTTTAAAAATAATTTTACATTTAATGAGTTTAAATTTTGTAATCATCAAAAAAGGGGAGATTGTTGATAAAAATATAATGCCTAAAAATATTACTAATATTTTTTCACATCTTTACGTTTTGATAATCACAAAATATAAAAAACTCAACGTAAAGTAAACAGAAAACAAGTATTAGTAGTAATTCTTCATTTCAACCAAATACATCACTTAAAGGTGATGAATAAATAAATGCTTAATGTGTTTATGATCAAAGAAATTTTTATTCAAACTCACACTTTTATAAAATTTTATAAACATTTTATAAACATTACAAAAACATTTTCACAATTAAAAGAAATAATTATTATTCAAAAAAACACAATTGAAATTCAAATTTTCAACCTAAAACGTTAGAAAAGTTCCAGAAAACCCACCCTACACCAAAAGACAAACTAGAAAGCCGTCAGTCCTTGGGCGCCCCCCCTTAAATACACGCCCTCCCCCCTTAAAAATTAAGGACCGCCCCTAGGTAGACCTACCCCCAAGAAATTGTCGCAATAAATACTCGACTTTTCCCATAATTTTCTCACCTTTTGCACTCATTCTTTCTGCCCAAAACAGCCCACATATCCTCTCTAAAAATCCTTTGATCATTTAATCATAAAGCTTTGTTTCCAAGTGATCCAAGCTTAATTCCTCAAGTGCAAGAGAAGAATACTTCTATCATCAAGTGAAGAAGTATTACACCTTTGTGTGTTGTTGCAATCTTATTGCATTCATATCATAACTTGTAAATCTTTTGTAAATCTTGTATAGTTGTGTAGTTGCTAGATCTTGGCGATCTTTATAAGTATAGTTAGATCGTGGTGATCTTACCAAGTAGTGTTAGATAGTTGTGATATAAGTAGTGTGGTGAAGTGAAGCCACAAAGTTGTGAAGAAGTCTTGAAGTTGTAAAGAAGTCGTGAAGTTGTGAAGAAGTCTTGAGGTTGTAAAGAAGTCGTGAAGTTGTGAAGATTGTGAAGAAGTCGTGAAGTTGTGAAGTCGTGAAGTTGTGTTGTGATAGATTGGTTCTAGCTAAGATTAGAACTCGACATTTAGCTTTGTGTCGTAAATCGGTGTAAGCAACGTTGTGTACGGTTTTCTCTGCCATAAGGGAGTTTGTTGACATAGTGAAGAAAACTCTCGAGTTAGGTGCTCAGGGAGTGGAGTAGGGTGAAGAGGTGCTTCGTTACCGAACTATTATAAATCCTTGTGTTGTGGTTTGATTGTTCTTACTCTTATCTCTTGTCTTACTTTATCATTTCATATACTTATATTGTTGATATTGTGCAAGCATTGAATTCATAAAAAGCCGAATCTAAGTTTTACAACAAACATAAACCTTAAATTAAAAAGCGGTAAACTATTCAACCCCCCTTCTAGTTTTCCACAAACTCAACATGGAGAATCTACCGAGCAAAATATCATGGGAGTTTCTCATTTTAAATCTTTTTAATTCCCGTATTTAATGTTTTATCTATACAACGAGGACGTTGTATAATTTAAGTGGGGGATGAAATTAGAATGTTTACTTGTCCTATTTTTCACACTAAAATGCTTAAATTATGCTCAAATTTAATTTTTTTTTCAAGCATACTTTTGTGAAATTACCTGATACATAACCTGCACACAATAACCCTTGTTAGATATTGTGAGTATTTAACCTTATTCGTTTCCAAATGTTTACCCAAATTCCACAAAATATGAGTGTGCCGATGATGTAGTAGACTTTAGAACTTGGCTTGGTATATCTATTCGAGACCGCAATAATGAGTACTATGGATTTAGATGGAGTAACTTGTTTAAACTGGTAAATTTTAGGATTACATACAAATCGCCTTTACATGTTGCTTATTAACTAACTCTGGTTAGTTAACCCCCGTATAAACCCTTTGTTTACTCTTATTTTAAGAGTAAGATACCCCTAGAACAACCCGTAGAGCCAATCCTTTAGGAACTACATTATTTGTTTTGTTACACCTTTACACCTTAGCCTACCCTGTTAGATTAAGTTTATTTTACAGTTGCTAGTTGCTTAAAGTATAAAGTTTGTATTTCCCGAGTCTTGTGTCAATTTTGGTACGGTTGGAAGAAATTTGCACATTGTAAATGGGAATGTATATTATAGTCAAAACTTATGTATTTTTACTACCATCGCAATTAATGGTACGTTTGAAGAATGAAGAATTACCGAAGGAATTATTATGATCATGAAGATGGTGAAACTACACCGAGTTTCATAGTATAGTATGTTAAAAAAATCGAAAAATTAGAAAATTCGCAACAAAATAGAGAAGGAAACGTTTGAAGATAATCGTTTAGCAACTACCGAAGGAATTACACGAAGGATCAATTATTCGTTGATACAAATCAACGATGTAGAGTATTGTATAAAGTGGAAGATATCGCCACTTGCCTTGTAAAGTATGTAAAGTTTGGGATGTTTGGGAAGTTGACCGTTACGGGAACGCCAACTTAGGTTGTTGTTTTTGATCTATGATCAAGACGTTGTAAATAGTTGTGTCTTTATCAAGGTAACGGTCGGGAAAAAGTGTCTAGCAACTTGTATTTTAGACTTAAATCTATTTGTTTTGTAACTTTTATTTAACAACAATTTAATTCCCTTTCCTAATCATTAACCATGGGTTTTACGCGAATGAGGATGTGATCGAGCGTGCAATTCTATTCCATCGTTACGGCCATGTATGCATGTCTCAGCTTCCTTGTTGGTTTATTACTATTGGTGAAAGTTAGAAGATCCATACCCTATATTACTCTACTATTCCTACTCTTTAACTTATTCGAGGTGGGAGTGAGCAGTCACATATGTCTATCCCGTCGTTACGGGTGTGTATGTGTGGTCTTTATCGCCCTCCTAGAATATTGGTATCGACAAAGATTAGTTAGAGTAATCAACCCTAAGCCTTCTCATATAAACCCATATTTACCTTTATAAACTTGTTACTCCTTAGCTTTAGCGGTGGAGATGTGTATCCTTGCCAAGCTTATGATAGAATACTCGTTATGACCGAGCAATTGAGCGAATTAGTTACATGTTACCACCTAAATTAGTTGTGTGATTTGAGTGTTTTCATCCTCCTATTTCGTGAGGTATTTGGTTGTGTACTTGTAATAGATCAAATAAATGCTTTAACGGAAAATATCCTTAGAGATACATTTTTATAGACTTCTAAAGGCTACTTGAGGACAAGTAGGATTCAAGTGGGGAGATATTTGATGACATCAAATAACGTCTATTTTATAGCATCATTTATCCCATGTAATTAACCCATTTTATATAATTATTGCAAAGAATTATTGCTTAATCGCTTGTATTTGAGAGTTGCAGTAATAATTGAGTACTTGGTGAAGATTAGTTAAAAGGCACGCATTTTGGAGCATAAATGAAGAGTTCGAGAAAGTCTACTGATCTAACAGCAAATACGCCGTATTATTCTAGACCTATACGACGTATCAAAAGACCATTGCCTGACTTTGAAGAATACGCCGTATCCACATCAGTATATACGTCGTATATGATACTTTGGTCAAAAACCATGAAAAGCACATTTTCAGCCAATTCTCCGTACCCAAAGAGCCAATACGCCGTACCCAAGGACCCCAATACACTGTACCAGAGGAGCTCAATATGCCGTACCCAATAAGTCCGATACGCCATATCGAGGAGGTCCGATACGCCATATCCAGGAGGTCCAATACGCCGTATCCAGGAGGTCTGATACGCCGTATCCATACCAGCTCAAGAAAATTCTAGAATATTTTATTCTTGGAGCCCATACCAAGCAACCCTGATACGCCGTATTGAGTTCTAATACGCCGTATCGACCGATTTTTAGAGTCTATAAATACCAAAACCTAAATACGATTTTAGTTATGATTTTTACCACCAAGTCTGATTTTTAGAAGATCTATAAAGCTGTAAAGGTCCTATAAAGTGGTCTAATCGATGGGAAAAATCTTGTAATCTCTACACTCCACTATACGCGTTCAGTTGGCATTATGTTTAATCGTTCATCTATGATTTCGTGTATTGTTACAATGACTATCGGCTAATACCTTTAGGTATTAGCCATGTTTATGATAATATAATGTTTTGATTTGTCTTTTACTGATTGTTCTTTATTCGTTGCATGTTGATTATGTTTATCACTTCATACCCGTTTATGTGCTTAATTATGTGTTTTCCCTATCATTCAACTGGGTCTAGTCCTACATATTTAATGCGCTGCAACTTCGGTGTTGTTTGGGCGTAGGCTAAGAGTCCGAGATAGAAACATATAATGTTTATTCATATGGCTAGAATAATAGGATCACCAATAGAAAGCTCTATTTCGATCTATGGTTAAGTGGATAGGTAGACTAAGCCGGTGACTTAGGATTACACATAACGTCCTGTTTCCATAGGTAGTTAAGTGGGTGTGGACTACTAGTATATGAATTTCCATTAAGCAATAAGTTGGTAAAGCCTCCGTGAGCTAGGATTCAATATAACAACCACTATAGTTTCCTAGATAGATTACAATCAACGGTGTGAGCTTTATGCGAGTTTAGGTTAATTGTGACAGGATTAACTAGCGACAAACCTCGAGTCTAGGGAGAAGATCCACCTAACTTTGGAATGATATACCACCAACGAATTAATACATTCATTGCACGAATAGACAATCAAGGCATATTATTAGATTAAACTGGCTAATACATTTTCCTCAGATTTAACTGCTTCTCAATCTTTTGCCAATCATTTGTGTGCGTTATTTGTCATCACCTTAGAATAATCAGAACTAAACTCGTGCCAGTCTCTAAGGCTGAAAACCCCCCTTTGCGTTAGTTTAGGTTTAATTAGATTTAATTAGAATAATTAGGTTAGATTAGTACTAAGCCTAGGTAAATAAAATACAAGTAGAATTAAGAGTTAACTTCCACTCTCAGTGATCGACACCCTACTTACCAACGAAGCTATATCTGATTAGGTACATTGTCCGTGAAAGTGTTGTTTTAGGTATAGTCGGCATAAAATAAATAGTAAAACTTGATACATAAATAATACCTACATGATGACACATTAGTGATAGACAACATATATGGACGAAAGTGGTTTTATCACTTCGTCGAATATGGTTGTAACAACTACGGTTCCCCGTTATTCAATATAAGTACTGCCTGTGATCAGGTAGAATTCTGAAGAATCTCCTTGACAGGGTTTCATAGCTGCACTAGTCCTTCTCATTACCGGAGCGTCTCAAAGAAGACAACACGGTAAGAGTGAATCGGTAAGTTACTATCTTCCCGATTAAGCTGTCAATTCGTGTTCAACTTTCCTATGTCCAGATACCCTTGCGAGGCTTTCCATAGACATAAGATTGAAAATCAATTTAGAAAATCAGTCGGTGTGTCAAAATGCAAACGGTTTTTTTGACACACCAACAGTTTTATCCTTGTCAAAATTCATCAATTCATAAGCTGGACCAAATCGATATCCAGTATCACAAGCTTGATCCATATAGGATCTCACAAGTCACCTACTAAGAGCTTGTTTGATGTTGGCTCAAGCAAGATTTCCATCTTCAATGTGAATACTTAAGTATCACTCAGATGTTCTGGCAATATCACAAGGATAATGCGTAGGACTCTTAATATATTTTTCATGTTTTTCACATTGTGTGAATTAGCAAGCATAATTTTGACAAGTGTCCTAATGAGATTTATGGATGATCTCTTTTGGCTCTAGACTCAATAGTGCACTTTGGTTTTAATGATCGGAGGTTGGAGCAGACTGCCACCTTTTCAATACCAACTAAATCGGAGTGAAAAAGTTGATAGATATGCGTGTAATCTCCGTGAGAAATGAAACATAAATATTTTGAGAGATTCCGAGTGGTTAGGAAGGGTTGTGCATTGCATCACTAGGTCCATGATGTCAGTCTTCAATGTCAGCAATCATCTTTTTGATTCTAAACAGCAGATGTATTGACCCGGTTTCTGCCTAAGTGTAAGGAGGGATTCTTTCTTTTCATCCTTTATCTTAACTTTTTTTTAATTCTTCAACCCCTTGAGTGCTTACCGAGACTTCATAACTAGTAGCTTGTTGGGTTTGTTCCAGTACTAGCTCCATCTCAGTCGGCACTTTTCCCTTAATCTCACTTTACTCATTTTTTCATACCTAAGGACTTCTACACTAACTAGTAGAATATCCCTAGTTAGATCCCTCCGGTTCTGGCTGGATCATGGGAATGAATACCTAAACTTAACCACCTTATAACTCCAATACAGTAATATAAATGGTCGGTCTTTGGTACTTCCACATTTATGCCAATCACGTAACCATTTGCTCCCCCTTCATATGTGCATCGATTAATCAAAAGAGTTTAGCACATATATGGGAAAGCGTACACTTGAGATCTTAAAAATCACATTATTAGCCATATATTTTAATCACATTTTCTCCCCTTATCAAAAATATTAAATCTCTTGATATTTTGGATATCAATTGATTCAAATATAACTGCTTTCGGGGAAAGAATGTCCAATTATTAACAAGCCGCATTAGGAACATTTTTAATGCTCCCCCTCAAATTATGAGGGTATTATATGGTGTTTGAGTATGTTAATTTGAAAAAATTTGAATTTACTAAGAAATTCTTGAAAATTCATACTCAAACACTATATATGCCTACTTTTAAGTCTACACTACATATATACATATTCACAAGTTTATAAAATATACGAAATGACCTTATGATGACGAACACAATATGACAAAGTCATATTGTTCATTGAAGTAGCCGGAGGTCAGTTCCGTAGTGCCTTCCACCAACAAACTTTTCGAGACTCCTCATCAACCTTCTTTCTTTCAACTGCTTGTCAATCGCCTTGATCATGATATTAGCTCTTTTCTTCTCCAATGTACTCCATCTTCTCTTTGGCAGGTACTCCATTCGGATATTATTTGTTATGTTATCCAGCGAAGTTCAAAGCCCAATTAATGTCCTATCACTGAACTTGTAAAGTTCGTCTGATCGCATCAACCTATTTCTCCCATTGTTGTCGACATAAATGAATCCTTGAGGGTCTTGGTATGGAGTATACGGGTCTCTTTTCCTGATGCCGGATATGGTAGTTTGTGGCCTGGTGACGTTGATCTTTTTTTGGTAACTTTCAACTTCGAGTTGAAGATCTTCGACTCGATTCTGTGTAACCAAGCTTCTGGTGAACATTCTGAATGCTACTGCGAAGTCGGAAACGTCATCGCCCAATAGATTTGTAAGCCAATTCTGAACAACAAGGAGAAGCATGTCTTCAATGTCATTGATACGAAGACGTGGAAAGTCGCCTTCCTTGAATCTATAAGGGTCGTTGTTGGCTCTTCTTACAAAAATCTCTTTCAGATACCTATACCCATGTTTCCTCATTACATCAACTTGAGTTACCGCCAGAATACGTTTCATGGAATATACATCATGTCTTAATTGTAGGCCTCGTGCATACCCATAGAAGGGCTTACGTTGTTCTCTCTAATGTGAGATTCCCCATAATGCATGTTTATCATATTTAACTTTAACAAGAACCCATATATTTGGAACCATGTCTTTAATGTCTGGAAGATCATATTGAGCAACCTTTGTCTTTGTGAGAGTATTCGTACAGGTCATAGTCGAAATACCTCCTTGCAGATACTTAAGATCGATGTTGAAGAAGTAATCAACAGGTACTTTTTAACGATTTATATTCATAACTAAAGGTAGGGGTTTGGTAAGATCAAATGGATAGTCACCGCCTTCTGGATTTTCCCAATCAAGTTTTTCTGAAAGAGCCTTGTAACATTCTTTAAAATCATATTCCAACTCAACATAATTGAAACATGTGCCTTTGAGAAGTCTGAACACTGGTCCTAACAGTGTTTCTTAAGTAAGATTGTTGATTTTTAGGCCATTCATGATGAATGCATAAAAGTCTATTGGAGTGCTCATCAATTCATCAAAGGTCTTTGACGGTTTATCAGCAGATGATGCAAGAGTCATTAACCAGCTTTGATTTTGTCCTTGTTACAGAGTCTTGTCAACATTCCAATTAGGATCAGTAGGTTCTTGAGGTTGTGTAGGTTTGGTGAACCAATCACGTTTAGATGCAACCTTCTCTTTGGGTTCTTCATCCTCCCTACCCAGGTTCTCCTCTTGATCTTTTGGCATGTCTGAATCTGCAACCTCAAACTCTGGTTCTTCTGATTGAACAGACTTTCCAGAATATTTTGATTGAGACTTGGTGCCTTTGGATGAGCCAGACTGTGATTCTTTAGCTTTAGGACTTTTAGTTGGTTCTGCATCCTTGCTAGTCTTCCTCTTCTTCAACCTTCAGTTTGATCAAGCGGAATGGTCTTCATCTTTATCTTTGTCTTTTCGGCTTCTCTTCAACGAATACACTTTACCATAAGTGGAGAAGATAGTCTTGTCGAGATCATATGATTTTATCAATCCTTTATAGCATTCTTTATGTTCAGGAGCTGCCAGATATGATTCACTTTTATCCATTTTGTCGATCAGAATCTTATTCAACTCAAATTTTGTAAGCGTTGTAGTAGCCTTATATGAAGATTGTGGTTGAGAAGAATTCTTGGCTAGAACAACGTCTTTAAGTGACTCTTGAACCATTTTTTGGATCACCGAGGGGGCAAAGTTAGATACTTCCTCTGGTAAAATCTATGGCAGTTAATTCTTGACTTGCTCTGTGATCCTTGCAGTGAGTGATGCCGAAAGGAAGTTCATGAATTCTTCTCTGGTTTCACTTAACCTTGTCTCTAGATGATCATCAACTAAAGCTGTCATTTGAGTGTGTAGAGGATCCTTTTTGAGTTCAACAACTTCTTTTTCCAATGTTGTGACTCTGTTGTTGAAATGGAAGACTGATGCGAAATCAGGAAGTGTAGATGGAGGATTTGTAGCATCAGTTGTTGGTGGTGGTGTGGATGTTGATTGTTGTGGTGGAGGAGTGAAGGATGGTAATGATTGTGGGATGACGGTAGAGAATACTAATGAAGAATCAAAGATAACCTAGACAGGTACTGTAAGGAGTGCTGGTGTCTGCTGGCTTAGTACTTCATGATGGACGTGAACATCCATTGGAGAAACAATTTCTGCATCCGTATAGGGAATATCCGAAAAGTTTAAGAATTTAGCTGCCAAGTCAGATGAGTGAGAAGAGCTTATAACGGGGACTTCAGTCTTCTGTGGAATAGTAGAAAGTGTCACATAAGCGTCTTCTATGACTTGCATGATCTCTAGATTTTCATTCTCATGTTGAACATTAGTCATTGCAGCATCGGTACCCTCCTCTTGAACAAACTCTTTATCAGTATCAACTGGTTCATTCAGCCGTATATCCACATCATCATATAACTGACTAGTAGCATAATCCATCTCTTCATCTTCATCACCTTCTGCTTTATTAGTGATCTTTGTTTCATCTTCATCATCAAAATTGTTAGACGGGGTCTTAACAAGTTCGTCCTTCACTTATTCTTCATCATCTTCGTCTTCTTCATTTACTTCTTGATTAGACTCTGAGCCCGATTCATTCTCATTAGTTTCATGTTCAAAATCTAATTCATTTTCATTATCTGATTGTGTTTTGTCATCATCATTGTCATTCTTTTCATCACTGCCATCATTACTTGAGTCTTGTTCATTATTGCTATCATCTTCATCATTTCCGTAAGATTCAGCTTTACTCTTAGATGATTCTTCTTCAGTCACATCAAGAACCCCTGGTTTAACACCAATTCCTTCACTTGTAACTGAAGGTATGATCTTTGTAGCACCAAACCACTTGGATGAGTCTTGTGAAAGTCCCTCATACTCTTCCTTCGAACTTCTTTATACTGAGCTTCTTCAGTTAATGCCACATCAGATAGCAACTCAATTCCTTTACCTCGAGTAACATCTACCTTTTCTTTCTTCTTAGACAGTGGCATCTCAGGAGTTTCTCGAATAACAACACCTCTTGCTGGAGCCTTAGTAGACTTCTTTGCAGGTCTCTTTACTCTCTTTGACTTTCCTGTAGGTTCTTCAGTTGAAACTGGGACAGTAGTGAGCTTAGGAGAGGTTGGCTTCTTGAACTTTCATGCCTTTTTAGAAGGTGTAGCTCCTGTAGCAAAACCAAGATAAGTCTTGTAAGCTTTGGTTTCCTTCATCTCAGGACTGGTCAAAGATTCAGGAAGTATAGCACCATAGATTTGAGTTTCTTCTTTTGCAGAGACAAATCTTAAAGTGTTTATCAGATAGTCATCCTTAGAGGTGTGAATCCCGATCTTGTTTCTCCAGGAGAGTGTCTTGTCTTGAGTAAGGAAGTAGTGAATGATAACTTTGGTGAATCGAGGGTAGTACATCTTCTCTTGCTTTTTGTAGGCTTTGTTGTCAATCTGGTAAATGAAGTCTTCCCAAAGTAGTTCAACATAGTCCACATTCTTCTGATGGTACATACCCCAAAGGATTTGTGCTCTGGAGAGATGAAGCTTGTCAAGACCAGTTGTCTTTCCAAATAAACTTCTGTTAATGAGAGCAGCAAAAGTTCTCCAGGGTTGATGCATCTGATCAACAACAACATCATTGAGTGAATGGATTTCCCCAGTGTGACCAAGATCTCTTAAGAAAAACACAATTTCTTCATCAGTAGGAAGTGCATCAAAGTCTTGACCCTGTACTCTAGGGCAGATCTTAAAGATATCTCTGAAGACTTCCAGATTGAGTTTGAATCGCTTCCTTTTTTCTATCTTAAATTTGTAAAAAGTGTCATGCTTGTAAACTGAATCCTAGAACTAATGCATGTAGACTTCTAGAACATCTGCAGTGATGAGAAATGCAAAGTAGCATGGAGTGAGAGCCAGGAGCATCCATAACAACTTGAAATGTGGGCTCTCTTTGGATCTTTCCAGGATTGAGTCTTCTGTTGTATTTTCCAATGTCAAGTCTTTTCTTATTTGGAACAAGTTCCAGACCAAGTTTGGTTTGTTAAGCAGTAATGGAAGACATGATTATGCTAAGATTTGTCACAATAGTTGTTATTTACAAAAGCAAATATATATATATATATATAAATAAATATTATATATATAATATAATAAATGAGTATAAATATAAAATTCATATATATAATAAATATATATATTTACACTAAAAGACAATGCAAGACGAATTTACACAAGGGAGTAATGCACACACAAATACTAGGCATAACATTAACACACATGAGACCAAGAGAAACACATAATCAAACAACACACTAACTATAGGCAATTCATAGAAATCTAGGCAAACAATAAAGATTTCTAAGGAAAAGTTCTTCTAGAAAAAAAAATCCTGTATAAATCGCCTAGTATATGCATATAACTCGCTTGTGTTAATCCTATGTGTATAGTTCACCTGTTGTTAAGCCAAGTGTATAATTCGTCTGAGTAAATGTGTATAATCCGCCTGTGTGAATTCAAGTGTATAACTCGCCTATGTAAAAATGTATAACTCGCCTGTGTACATGCAAGTGTATAACCCGCCTATGTAAAAATGTATAACTCGCCTGTGTACATGCAAGTGTATAACTCGCCTACATATTTTTAGGTATAGTTTGCATGTGTTAATTCATATGTATAGTTTGCCTATGAAACATCGTATAGTTCACCTGTTTAAATTATGCACCAACATATTTCACCTTTTCAAGCAACACTATCCATCTTAACTTGATCTCTTAGCATCTAGGAAACATTCTAACATCTTTAACTCATGAATTAACCACTTAAGTCTTGACTTATGACTTTTTCGACCCATAAGAACACGAAAAACCCAAGATATTCTAATCATCACATACAAGCATGTTTAAGAACACTCAAATGCGTACAAACAATCATTATAGCAATTCTAAACCCAAACCCATGAACTTTTACAAGTTCTTGCCCATTTTTCAACTAGTTTGACATTAAGAATCACTCACAATATGTGAATGCTTTATCCCCATTAAAAACTGATATAGGTACAACATCTAGACCCCTATAGGACCAAAACCCCTTAATCAATTTAACTATTCATCCACTTTTTAAGGTGTCACAAGTTAGGTCGATTTTAAGGGTTTTTCGAGTAAATTCCCATAATTAGGTCTGATATATGGAAGTTATAACATTAGGACAAGTGTACCTTAAGATTAAAACGAAGATAGAATGAATTCTTGAAGGTTTGAAAATCAACAATGGAGGTTCAAGGTTGTAGAGTGTGTTCGTGTGTGTGTAGCAGACAAGGAGGGGTGTTTATGTTTAAATATTTTAAGGTTTTGGCATAAATGCCCCCTAAGGTTTACTAGATCTTCCAATTTCTTAATAAACTTAACCTAAGGTTTAATTAAGTTTCCCCAATGGAAAAACTAGCCCCTAAAGTTTAGTTATCAAGATTAGGACTCACATTTTTTAGTACTACCCTTAAAGAATTAAACACATAACAAATAAAGCCCGATTGAGTTAAAATTAATTAACTCCCCTTTAATTATTCACCCTTTCTTGTTTAAAATCTTTTTCCGATTATCACATGAATTATTATGAAGAAGATATTTGACATTTTCTCCCCCTTAAACAATGACCCGTTTTCTATTTAAAGAGCTGTAGTCGTTGTTTGAGTGGTCCAATGTCTTTTGAAAATGATTTTTCTGATGAATTCCTGAAGATGATTATATTATATTTGAAAATCAACACTCTGAAAAATAAGATTTCTCTTATTTTGACGCATAAGCGCATTGACACGTACACATATGGAATATAGGAAGCACGAGTTGTGGTGCAAAGTAATCACAAGCCTTTGCATGGTCATAAAGTAGACCATGCCCGAGAATAAATTCTCGTTGAGAGGTCAAGTTTTCTTTTTGAAATACTTGCCTTTAAGATGATGACAGGGTTGCTATCGGAAATAATAGCAAGCCATTTTGGCATGTTTTGAAAACTTTTAAACTTCTGCTCGAACTTCATTTACAGCCTTGTATCATTATTAAATGACATTTCTAAGGCCGTAAATGTTATCAATTTTCAGAAGACATACCAGAGATACATATTTTTATATTTTTCTAATTTTTCTAATTTTTTATTTTCTTTTTGAAAAATTTATATAAAAGAATTTTTTTTGTGTTTTTATGTTTTCTTATGTACATATGATACAGGATATGAGTTACCACCATCACTCGCCCGTTTCCTCTGCCAGACTTTTCAACATTTCCAGAGATATGCTTCTCATACCGAGCTTTTCGATCAAGAAGTTTAATCTATCACGTGGCAAGGGTTTAGTGAAGATGTCAGCCAGTTGGTATTCAGTCCAGAAAAAGTATAGCTCCACGATTCCATTCTCAACTTGCTCCTTTATGAAATGGTAGCGAACATCGATGTGCTTGGCTCGTGAGTGTTGAACATTCTTGCAGCATAGAGCAATCGCACTCTTGTTGTCGCAGTACAGAGGAATCTTATTAAATTGAAAGCCATAGTCTGTTAGCTGTGAACGCATCCATAGGATTTGAGCACAACACCCAGATAAGAAATCGACTATTTCAGCCTCGGTACTCGATAATGGCGTGCCACTTTTTGCTTCTTGAGACGACCACAACAAGTTTGTCACCTAAGAACTGAGCGCTGCCCGATGTACTACGTCTAGTATCCTGACACCCCGCGTGGTCTGCATCTGCATATGTTGTTAGAGACATACCGGTATCCTTCAAGTACCAGAGACCCATGTTAATGGTTCCTTTAAGGTATCGAAAGATCCGTTTCACTGCTTGTAAGTGCTTTTCGGTAGGCTTTGCCTGATACCGAGCACATAAGCAGACTGCATGGATAAGGTCAGGTCAACTGGATGTAAAATACATAAAGGGATCTAATCATGCCACGGTAAAGTATAGCATCAACTTGTTTCCCCTGTAGATCTTCATCCAGTTTACTTTTCTCTACCAAGGGTGTGTCGACATAATCAGTAGTTAGCATACCATATTTTTTAACAATTTCAAAAGCATATTTAGATTGATTTATAAAGATGCCTCTGGGACTTTGAGAAATTTGTAAACCTAAAAAGAATTACCTTTGCCCTATCATTGACATCTTGAACTTAGTGGTCATCTAATTAGCAAACTCATTAAACGTGGCAGTATTAGTGGATGCAAATATTATATCGTCAACATAAATTTGTACCAGTAATAAGTCGTTCCTAGCTTGCCGTGTAAAGAGTGTTGGATCAACTGCACCTTTAGAGAAATGTTGTAAAACTAAGAAGCTTGACAGCATGTCGTACCATGCACGTGGTGCTTGTTTGAGATCGTCAAGAGTCTTTTTCAGCTTGTACACATGCGATGGGTTATCCTGATCAACAAATCCTTCTTGTTGAGAAACGTAGACCTCTTAGTTGAGCTCGCCATTTAAGAAAGCCATTTTGACATCCATTTGGTAGATTGTCATATTCTTATGAGCGACATTTGCTATGAAGATACAGATGGCCTCTATTCTAGCAACCGGTGCAAATGATTCCTCGAAATTGATTCCCTCTTCTTGCCTGAATCCTTGAGCAACTAGTCTAGCCTTATTCTTTAGTACCCTGCCAAATTCATCTGTCTTGACCTTATAAATCCACTTTAGTATGACAAAAGCACTTTATCTGGACACGGCACCAATTCCCAAACTTCTAGTCTTTGAAATTCATGAATTTCTTCTCGCATTGCATCGGTCCATGACGGTTCGGTCATTGCTTGTTTGAAGTTCTTTGGTTCTACCAAAGTTAGGAAGGCATCAAAGTAACACCACATGGCGTTAGTTTGAAGTTGCTTTCTCGTAGAGACAGAGCGAGAATGATTGCCAATTACATTTGTGATAGGATGATCCTTAGTCCATCTACCAAGGTGTTCAAATGGAGTGTGGGTGTGTCTCATATTCGATGATGATCCTTGAGAAGTTGATTCCTCATGAAGAGATTCATAGAGTGGATCATCACGAAAAGTTGGTGTTTTTGGGGATTCTTCAAAACCTTGAGAAATGGTTAGAGAATGTTCTTGTGTTGATGGAATACTTATTGATGGAGCATCCTGGTCAATGGAAGTCGACATAGGAGAATCGATTAAAACCACAGCTCTTGGTGCAACAGCGTCTTGAACTGGAGTAACAGCAATTGAAGGAGGATTGAAGTATTCATCGAACATAGGTTGAAACAAGTGATCCCAATCATCTTTATTTGGTGGAATACAAGGTTGTTGAGAAACAATGTTTGGAACGAGTCCTGAACTGGATGTTGCAGAAGTCATAAAATGAAGCCTGGGTCCAAACTGAATTGTTCAGAAGCCATTGCTGTCAGCTCATCAAATGTCACATGAATTGTTTATATAATTTTCCAGGTTCTTTTATTGTAGATTCTGAACGCTTTCTTTGCGGGCACGTAACCAACGAAAATACTAATGTAAGCTTTTGCATCTAATTTACCAGGGTCGTCATTGTCATTGGTAGGATAACAGAGTGCACCAAAGACATGAAAGAATGATAAATCCGGTTTCTTATCCTGCATAAGCTCATATGGAGTTTTATTGTATCGGCGGCGGATTATTGAACGGTTTTGGGTGCAAGATTGCTTCGGCCCATAAAATTAATGGAGCTTTAAAAATATTAACATTGTACGAGCAGCTTCTACAAGAGTTCGGTTTTGCCTTTCGACAATGCCCTTCTGCTGAGGAGTGCGGGCAACAGATGTTTGATGCGAGATGCTAACATTTTCATAAAATTCACGAAGTGTCTGATTGACAAATTCGGTTCTATTATCTGTTCGAACATTACGGATGGTGGCATTCAAACAAACTTAAATATTTTTTATGCATTTGATGATGGCCTCTGGAGCTTCATCTTTTGTCCTCAAAAATCTGACCCAAGTAAGTCTTGAGTAATCGTCGACAATCATTAAGATATACCTTTTTCTCGTTAATACTCGCCACACGCATTCGGCTACACAAATCCATATGAAAAAGATATAGCTTCTCTTGGTTAGTGTCTTTAGCTTTGGGTTGATGGGAGGATTTCTTGCTTTTTCCTAATACACATGCTGAACACAGATGATCTTTCTAAAATTTAAGTCTTGGAATGCCTCGTGCAAGACCGTCTTTAGCTAGCTTGTTAATAGTACCGAAGTTGAGATGTGATAACCGACGGTGCCATAACCAACTCTTAGTCTTTGACGCTTTGGATAGAAAACAAATCAGAGATGTTTTAAGCATGTCATCAAGAGAAATTGTGTACAAATTTTTGTCTCGGGATCCGGATAGTAGATCAAAACCTTCTAAATTACGAATAAAGCAAGTGTTTTTCCGAAATCCAACTTCAAGATCCGCGTCGCAAAATTGTACAACTTCTAAATTACGAATAAAGCAAGTGTTTTTCTAAATTACGAATAAACTACTATTAAGCATGTCATAATAGTAGATCAAAACCTTCTAAATTACGAATAAAGCAAGTGTTTTTCCGAAATCCAACTTCAAGATCCGCGTCGCAAAATTGTCCAACCAAAAACAAGTTATGTCCAAGCCCCTCGACGTAGTATACCCTTGAAATAGTAACATTTCCCAGCTGATAGTCACCATACCCCATAATTATTGCAATATTGTCGTTCCCGAATCTAACTGTAGCTAGAAATTTACTAACAAAGTTCATGAGCTGAGAGCGGTTCCCTGTCATGTGTTTTGAACATCCAGAGTCAAGATACCAGAGAACAATCTGGACAACTTGTCATGACAAGAGAAGAAGAATATGGAATATATGTAGCATTGGATCCCCAAGTATGATTGGGTTCCAAGTGGTTAGCATTCTTAGATTCTACAATCTTAGCTTTTTTACTCGAACCTACATTTTTAACATTTTTGGGTTTCCTGCTATAGACTTTAAGCTCTGGTTTTTGTGTTTCAACTGAGTGGGAAGTGGTTTTCTTAGGAGGCACTACGTTAGCTGAAGTGATCCTAGTTAAAGGGCACGAATTACCAACTATAGTGAAAGTTCTGCCTGTTGGTTTCCACTTAAGTCCTACTTCAGTGAATACATGACCCGTAGGTTTCCAAATATTTTATTTTTTATGTTTCTTAGCAGATTTAGCACAGTTATTCACATTTTCCACAAAATCAAGAATACGCATATCATGAACACCATCAAACATAGATTTCGTACAATTAGCACAAATAGGTTCAGAATTCACATTTAACAGTGAATGATTAACATTAATATCAAGAATAGGTTCAACAACACAATTCTTTTTATTAACTTTCCTAGGTTGGGCTTTTACTTTATTATTCATGTTCCTACTTGTTGTTTGCGAGATTCTATCATTCTTTTTATTGCTTGAAGGCTTTGATCTGCACTTACTAGTAAAACACTTCAGTCCTGTAGAAGACAACACATATGTGTTAGAATATGATGTTTTCGATGACTGTACATGTTTAATGTTGCTTGAGGATGTGAGAGGTTCAACAAACCTAACTTCCTTGACCTTGTTTTTGGGTGTGACAACAACCTTTTTTGCACTAAGATTAATTGCATTAGGGCATGTATCTCGAACATATACAAGTAACTCCTGAATTCATTGGGCATGCTTATAGGCAAAGTCTAACTCTTTATCTAAAGGTTGTTTTGCTTTAGCTTGTTTAACTATTCCCCAAAGAATATCAGCTTGTTCCTGAGTATACTTAAGGTATTCTATGTGAACTTCCCTATTTTGCAATAACCTAGGAGCTAAAGGTTCTAAGTCTAGATTGAACATTCCTGGAACAATAGTGTTGGCAGATGGTATTTGTGCAGCAATATCAACAAGTTCTTTTCCTTTTACTTTTCGTAAATCATTTTTCAATGACGTTATCACAAAAACCTTATCTTGAATTTGAGCTTTTAAATCCTCATTCTCTGCAGATTTTAAGTTTAGTTTATCAATTAAAGAGTCACTATGTTCTTTAGTACGAACACGTGACTTTTTGATTGAGTCAAACTGCTCTTTAAAAACCTGTTTCATATGATTAATTTCATTTTAAAGACGCTCGTTTTCCAAAAGCAATTTTGCCACACTATTTTCCAGTTCCACATTTTTGGTCGAATTTCACAATAATCATAATTGACATTCTCTTCCTTGGAATTTTCTCTCATTGATTTTATAATATCTTTCAACTTACAAATGGTAGTGTCTTTGTCTTGAATCTGAGCTTTCAAATCATTATTTTCAAAAAATTATAGAATTTCGAGAGCATTTTCATTATCACAAGATTCATCTTTTTAAAAAATTGCTTGATTAAGTTGTATTGACGACTCATGAGAAATACAATGTCTTTCAAGTTGTAAGTATCTTTTCAAAAGATCCTTAAACGCATTTTGTGATTTCAAAAGCTCGGCCTCAAGATTACAAGAATCTTTTCTCTTTTCATCTATATTCACATATTCACAACGCAAAGACATAGAATTCATCACAGTTAAAAGAACATCTTGAGACATTATTTGTTGTAAGAGTCGATCATTTTCTAAAAGTAATTCTTTCTTAGCAATTTCCAAACATTGTTTGTCGACTGAAAATTGTTGAACAGCAGTGTCCATTTGTTCAAAAACTGTCTTTACTTCTATTATTTCATTTATAAGATCTCTATCAAACACATTGAAGATGTCTTTTAAAGATTTTAGAAATGGAATAATTTCATTGTTAAACACAGCTTTAGTATGTTCAAACCCCCATTCACCTTCTGTACGAGCATCAGGTGTAGTCTTTATCTTCACCACATTGTCAAACCTGGCAAGGTGAAATTTAATCTTTTTAAGGATTTCATTCATCAAGCTAACCTTAGGAGCTTCTATTTTGACAAGGGATGCATCAGAAGGTTTACTGGTAGGATTGGACATATGCAACCAGAATGCTTGTTCAGCTGACAATTCTTGTTGTGGAGTAAAACGTTTTTCAAAATCATCAGATAGTCTATTTAATTTTTCAAAATCAATAGGTTTATGAGAAATGTTTTGTTTAATGACCTCTGGATCCTTTTCTTTTTCAGACATTTTTGATCGACACTTTTCTTCCAAAATAAATGTTTCCTCATCATCAATCACAGGCATAGCAACATGTTTATCAAAAATAACAATACCATCATATAAGGTTGGTTTAATCCGCTGAGCTTTCCTAAGATAAAATGGATTTTGATAACCTAGAGCCTGTTTGTGTATATTATCATAAAAGGCTTGTGGCTTAGTTAACATGTGCACTGTTTTAGCAGATTGACCCACTTTAAAAAGAATATTATCAAGTTCCTTTATCTTCTTTTCCAAATCAATTTTGTTTTCCATATATTTATCTTCCTTTTCTTTGGATTCACTTTTGAAAACACTGAATGTTTGCAATAAACATTCATTTTCTTTGATTTGTTTAGAAAGATTTTGCTCAAGTGAGTCAACTTGTTGTTTCAGTGCAAGCTTCTCCTTAATCATATCATCCATTTGAGTATTAATCATTTTTTCACGACTACTTAAATCAATATTAAGACGTTGTCCAAAAGTTTTGACTCATTCTTTATATCTCTCTAGCTCAGCGGTTACTGATTCATTATTCTGTTCCTTATTAGCCTTTTCCTAATTATTTACATGATTAATCATTTGTTCCGACATTTGTTCTATCACAGATAAAATCATTGAATCTTGTTGTGCCTGCAAGTGAGTATCTTGAACATTTGCCTATTGTGTTTCTTGCAAATATTGAGAGTATGGAATGATATTGCTATCACTATGTATCTCATTATCTGTAAAATCCATAGCTGATGGTTGTTTAAAATCTTGCATTTTATGCACACTTTGATTTTTCCATATCATTAAGATAGGTTTCAGAATGAGGTACCTTTGAGATAACGCCAGAACCATAGTTGGAAATGTTGGCTACGAGAACCACTTTTGCATTCGAGATATCATCACAGTCAGAATCATAAGTATCAAGATCCTTAGTCTAAAAAGCAACATTTTTTAGAATGATTGTCTGAACAGCTTGACCATCTGGAACCCCTGGATCTGCAAGAAATGTGAGTTGCTCTTCATCCAAAATTTGTCCAGCTTCCTGAGCTTCAGCTAACATTGCTTTCTCCTTATACCATGATGCATTCCTCAGTCACTTAGGCTAAGTGCATTGCCTAGCCATATGCCTTTTACCTTGACAGTTGTAGCATTTAACAACCCTTTCCTGTCCGCTTATATTGTTTCCCCCAGAACTAGTGGCATTACTCTTATACCCAGTACCAGAATAACTTTACCCTTGTCTCCTCTGAACTTGTTGCACTATGACTCTGCCATCTTGAATAGTGGCTTGGTTTCTTGGATTAGAGAAAGTTCTAAGTTGATTGTTGGTTGAGGGGAACCTTGAGGAGGTTGCAGTTGTTAGAAATGCCATTGCCTTGTTTAGACAAGCAATTGGATCATCTCCTAGAGAGAATACAGGAACAACAAAACTTGAGTCCATAAGAGGTGACTCAGTCATCGGGTGTGAAGTAACTTGAGGTGATTGATAAGCAATTTGTGGAACAGATGAGGTTTGATGATTCATTTGAGACTGATATGGATATGAGGGTGGAACGGATGAATGATTGAATTGAAGTTGTAATGAATAAGAAGATGAGTAATGTTAAGTGGGATGAATTGATCCATATTAAGATGGTGAAAACTGTTGTTGAATATGAGGATTGTTGTATGAAGACTGATAAGTGTTGAAGTGAGGTGGTGTCATCTGCTGATTTGCCACAAATGCAAGTGGATCTTGATTGCGTTCACACAGAAGACGGACTTCATTTGCATGGAGTTCGTGTTGTTCAATATATGCATGAAGTTGATCAAAGTTGGTAGTATGCAAATCCTTTACGAGTTTGACATCAGTCACAAACTTACTCCATTCCGGTGGAAGACTATTTAAGAACTTTGTATTAACTTGAAATTTGTTGTCCTAGTTGTAGGATACCTCTTGTTGGATCCCACTTCAATAGATCAAATTCCTTAAGCTTGTTTAAGGTTTAGTTATATTAGATAAATCTAACACAACTATAGTAGAAACTTTGTTAAGTGTATTAAAGATTATGCAGAATCTAATCTTTAATATTAGAAGAATTCTTAATGAAACAGTAACACAAG
Organism: Tanacetum coccineum; assembly: GCA_026074375.1. Taxonomy (NCBI): domain Eukaryota; kingdom Viridiplantae; phylum Streptophyta; class Magnoliopsida; order Asterales; family Asteraceae; genus Tanacetum; species Tanacetum coccineum. Next base: position 6,053 of record BQNB010016742.1, on the reverse strand, counting down.
ATCACAATTCAACAAACAATAAAAGCTCCAATATTATTAAGAATAATACGAATACTCTCCTAGTATTAGGGTTACAAAACCTTAAAGCTATGAATAACACTTATCAAATCATAAACAACATATTAAACTCTATACCCTAGGACCTCCTTTTATACACCAAGGAGTCCTAGTCGATTTACAATATATTCCTAAGACTTAGAATATTCTCTATGATCTATTCTATAAATAACTAATACTTATCACGTAAGTAATCTTGATCTCCAAACAATCTTTATCCTTTCTTCTGTCTTTATCCTTTCTCTGACAGTAGAAACTCTTTCAGCAGTCTTAATCTTTGAGCAGTAGTAACTTATACACCAGCAGCATTAACTGAGCACAAGCAGTAGTAACTACTTAGAATATTTTCTTCAATCTTCACCAGCAGTACTAACTTTATACTAGCAGCACTAACTACTTAGCATATTTTTCATTAAAGTTAATGAACAACACTAACTTTAGCTTAGCAGCAGTAACATAAACCTGAGCAGCAGTAACTCTAAGATCATCAAGAAGTCTTTTAATCCCAACAATCCTCCCCTAAACTTGATATTCTTCTTCAAAATCTCAAGTTTCTTCATTGAAAGCTTCATTAATCACCAGGAGGATGCTTCCAAACACTTCATTGATTCTTAAGCTGTTTTGTGAGAAGTTTAAGAAGCTGATATGCCATTTCACTGAAATGATCACATTGAAGCTTCTTGTTTAACATATCAGTAATTGTAGAAAGTGTAAGATGATATTTCTTCTCTACCAACATATAGATCTGTACGTGTTGCATTCTTAAGAAATGTACTCCACATGAGTCATATAGTTTCCATTCCAACACTCTGTAATCTTGTTGATTTCTCCATACTGTATCTTCTACATGAGGTTTAAACATTACCTTTAGATCACCCCATAACACTCTCTCATAGCCCTCCTCTGGCCTTGTTGACCCATGCTTAGCTTTTACCAATTTCCACAGAGTTTCCAAATCTTCTCTGTCAAAGCTTTTGAGCATATGACTGAAGACTAAGTACATCTTTGAACTTCCATCAGCCCTGATTATCTGGTAATAGGTTTTCTTTCCTTCTTTATAGATCTTCCAATCAACAATGCTTGGAGGCTTAGTAGCTAAAGGTACAACATCAATTGCTACCTCTTCTTCATCTGGAATGACTTCTTTTAGACTTTAAAGCTCTGCTGTTTCTTTATCCTCATCCACCATCTGCTTCTTAATACTTTCTTGTTCTAACTCTTATCTTGCTATCTTAGAACTACCTTCCATCACTTCTGCTTCAGCTTTCTTTAAATTATCTTCCAGCTCTGTTTTTGCCTTCTTGGAACTCTCTTCCACCAACTCAGTCCTGTAGTCAACAAAGGTATTCACCCTTTTCATTGATTTTTCGAACAATTCTTAAATATTTGTAAAGGACTTGTTCTTCAAACTTTTAGGATTCCATACTTCTATGTTTTTTAGATAAGTACACATGATATTCATTTGTTGAGCTCTTGTTGGTGGTCTGTTCCTCTTCTCTTCTGCCCTCTTAGCTGCAAAATATTTTTTTTCTTTGCTCTAAGAATTGTACAAATAATCTTTCCTTTTCTTCATCAGTCAATTCTTCTTGCTCTTGAGCTTGCAGTCTTTGAGCCAACTGATAATCAGCTTCAACTTTAGCCTGAACATCATCCTAAGCTATGTTGGCTTTTTCAACTTGTTGAGCTTTTTCTCTGGCAAGCCTTTCTTCTTCTTCTTCTTCTTCTTCATCTTTTAGCTTGAAGGCAAGTTCTTCATCAAGCCTCATTTGTTCAAGCCTCTTCATAGGTTTCACTTGTTCCACTATAGGCTCTTCAATCATAATCCATTTGCCTTTGTCCTGTGGAGGTTTTGGTACAGGTGTTATTGTTGTAGGTGTTGTTGTAGTTGTACCCTGCTTTGGTTCTTGTATTACAACCTTATCAGCCTTGGGTTTTGCACTCTTGAACTCTGCCAGTGCTTAAGCCAAAGTAATTTCAACATCAGTTATTGTAGCAGCACTAACTGGAATTGTACTGGCAGCATCAATCACAACAACTACTTCCTTAACAACATTTCCACTTTAATCTGCAATAGATACTTCCTCACCAGCTAAAGCATCCACATCAAATATCTCATTATCATCATTAACTAGGGAAATGTCTTCATCAGCATCAATATCATGAATCATCCTCCCCTGTTTAGATGCATCCTCACCTAAATCTTCTTCATCTGCAGAGGATTCTATCCTAGCACTCAAACCAACTTTATAAAGACTTTTCAGCTTATGAGTTCTTGATCTATCCTTATTTTCAAGCTTCTTGACCCTCCTTTTCAAACTTGCAATCTCATTAGCTTGATTGATCTTTGTAGTCTCTAAATCAAGAACCCTTTGTTGTAAATTGGTACATAGTTCCATCAATTCATTAAGTTTCAGACTATCCTCACCACTTCGAAGTGTGTTACCTCTTACGAGCAGTGGATCATTGGAAAGTTTAGATACATTCTCAAACCTAGTTTGAGCAATTGTATCCCCCATGGTTTCTTGGCGCCTGAGACCACTACCTGAACTAGTTCCTGAGGAACTTGGTTCATTAAGTGTTTCCTTAGATCTGGTCTTAGTTATGTTACCACTGTCCTGCTCTACTTTTAAGCTAAAAGCAGTAGTGGCAGCCCTCACCAAATTGTCATCCAACTCCTTATAGACAGCCTCATCTGCAACATTATCACTAGGAACACTAGACTGAGGTACCTGAGTGTCCTTCTTCTAAGGTCTCCTAGGTTTTTGAGTCTTTTGAGGTTGAGGAGATGGTTGAATAAAAATGGGTGTGTGATGGGGATCCGTGGAAATTGCTGAACCTTCACCCATTTCTTCTTAATTGTGTACCACCATTGTTGGAAATAAGGGTGTTTCCCTTCGAATTCCTTGCTTAATCTAAGCTAACAGTACTAACTTATGGTTAGTAATGGTAGTGTAAAGTTCAGCAGTACTAACTTATGTTAGTACTGCTAGTGCAATTTAAGAGTGCACTAAACCAAAATCACCCCTTTTAGACTATGACAGATTAAGAAAAATAACTTTTTCAGAGGATTAATGAACAAATTCTAATACCAGATAATATACTAGCTTAAAACTAACTTAGCATTCTTGATCAAACACTGAATAAGTAATATTCTAAGGTCTTAACATAATTAAGCTAATATTTTTGGATTTTGATTTTTTTTTTTGACGAAATTAATAACCTAATTGATCTATAAAACTATACTTAAGCAAAAACAGATGAGGACACACAACTAAATAGCACTAGAAGACATATTTAAAACACTTAATACAGCAAGAGAATAAGCAAAATAAGCAATATTAGCATATATACTAGAAAACTAAGCATTTAAATTGGAATTGAAGAAGAGTAAAAAGAGAAACTTACTTGATCCTTTAGCTAAACAAAAGGAACCAGTTAAGGCAGCTACATGATCCCTATGATTATTAGTAAGCTAGAGTAATGTCCTTGGGATCTCTTCAATTTAAGGATCCCTTCCAAAAGCTTAATCAAATAAAGATCCAATGAATAGATTAAACTGATTTAAGGTTTAGGTAAGATTAAAACTGAATTCAAATAGCTCTATTTCAGCTTATAGACTGAAAGAGCTTTAAATGAGCTTATTAGCTTATTGAGACAACTTAGCTTATTAAGAGAGCTTATGACTTTAAATGAGAGCTTAGTAAATGAGATTTAAAACACTAAAGACTGAATTTCATTAATTAAAGAAACTGATTACATTACTTGAAAAAGGAAAATTACATTTAAGAAAAATACAAATTTAAGCTAGACTAAAAATTACTAAAAACCTCCATTTCTGTGTGTGTGAGAAGTGAGGCCTATTTATAGTGCCAAGCTGAAGCTTCCAGACCCTCTTGCCTTGCTCTCTAATCTTTTAATCCTGGCCAATCATTTCTTCAATCATTTGAGCATCAATTGTAGCCGTTTGATCAAATTGTGGACACCTGAGGATTGCCAGCGTGTCATTCCCTTGATGTGACGTTTGTGCTAGTTTTGTGAGTGTTTTAGCACAAAAACCCACATTCCATTGTGCTTCTTTCATTGATACGTGGCCTTTGATTGAGAGAAGGTTAATGAATCCCTTGATAAAGACTGATTTGTCCCTTCATTTGTGATGTAGACCTCTTGAATTGACTTAAGCACCCTCTAATTTAAGAAACCCCTTTGATCTGAGTAAAAGGTAACTTTGGGACGATGGGTGAACAGTAACTGGCTTCGCGCCCAATTTTCGACAGTTAAAACTGTTGAACTTTGGGGAATTTGCACATTTGGCCCCTTTCTTTCTTTTCTCTTTTTCAAGTTATAAATAACTTTCGGGATTTGCAAAATTGGCCTTTGTGGTTGATATAAAAGGGCATGGGCTAGGGTTTTGGCTTTTCTGGCTTCGGCTTTGTACTCTTATGATTCTCGTGTCCGTGCTTGCCTGTTTTTTGACTGTTTTCTTGTGTGTTTTTTTATTTATCCATACCTGGACACACAAAACACAAATACAATCATATTTTTGCCATTTTTTGTCTGTTTTGGGTTTAATTGGGTTATTTTAGGTATAAACGGATATGTGTATTTTACACTTATCAATTATTTTACACTTTCTGAATTCCTAACAATCTCCCTCTAAGGGGTGATCATAGAGATCTCTCTTTGTGACCTTGATATTTGGTCTTTGAAGCTTCTTGTCTTGATCTTGAGTCTTGTTCGTGTAATAGATAAGCTATTTCCTTTTGTTCCAATCATGCTCTTGTGATTTTGATCTTGATTCTTCACTACAAAAATTCTGTCGATTGCCCACCAATTAAATTTGTGGGTAAAAGACCTAAATCTATAGGAAATTGATGATCACCCACGAATTACCCTCGAATCTTATATAATGGGTAAAACCTTCGAGGCTAAATGTTTAGCCACAAAATATTTCGCTTGTGAGAGATGCTACACACGACATGCTTTATAGGTAACTATGTTAATTTCATGTGACTTTAGTTAATACCACAGAATTACCCGTCGGTTCTAGTTGTGGGCGATAGTAGGTAAAAATACCATTAAAATAACCATGTGTAAAATCAAAGGTAAATAATTTAAAAATCCATGTAGTATTAGTTGTGGGTGATCAATGGATAAAGCTACCCACTAAAACATCCCAACTGTTTCGCGAGAATGTGACCATTCTATGAACAAATCCAAAAGTATCAGTTCAGTTGCATTTATATTGTAGTACAGATTAACAATTAATCATATACACGCAATAATCAAGAATTTACCATGAAAATTGAAAACTAATCATGTACGTTGTAAAATTTGAACCATTGAATTAATGCGAACAATCAATCTAAAAAGAAGTGTAAAAAGTGTACAATAAAGACATAAAATCTATTAACACATTTCATAGTATCTTGGGAAGGGTAATTTGATCACCTTGATAACTTGTACAATGTCCGCTGCCATAACATTGAATTTCCCTTAACCTCGGTAATCTCAAGAGTGTCCGTGCACAAAGCTAGATGATAACACACTGCATAATCCAAATAAAAACACAATATTAGTTCTAATATGATGAAAATGAAAATGTATAAAAGATATATAAATACAGGTAGATGACACCTAATATTTAACACCGCTTGTATCAAATAAGATAAAAATTCAATAAATTGGAAGTTCGATAAACCATGTTGAAGATATTTAGTATGGCCCTCTCTTATCATGGTATGCTGACATGTTGTAATTCATAAAACTACCGGATACAACAATTTGAGAAAGCACTAATCTAATTCCACACGAGAAACCTACAAAAAGATGGTCAATTAGAAAAAAACTAACAAGATTGTAATAAAATATAACTAGTTCCTTTAAATATATTGCGAACAAGATATTGCGAGTCAAATAAGTCTTAACCAACGACCGGATTGAATAATGATTTGAAAAGGGTTTCTTTCATTAGCTCCATTAGAAGATATGGCATCCTT
>BQNB010016741.1:0-71144 GCA_026074375.1 Tanacetum coccineum | reverse complement strand
TTACTTTAGTTTTCATTTTAGTATTCTCTATATAGACACCATGTGTTGTGATGATATCCATTCTTGTTTACGCCTCACGTTTCCGTCTTGGCGGGGTGTGACAAGAAGAAAATAAAGAATTAAAACCCACAACATGATTAATCAAAAGGGTTATATTATTATTCATGAAGCACTTTAAGCTCTTTACCCAACTAAATTTCCAGCAGTAGACAAAACGTCTAAGGTACCATTAAAAAACCTTCATGTGTTCAAAATCACAAAGAGCTGGATGCTCTACAACATATATTTGATCTACAGAACTGTATGGTGTCAGATCTGACAAACTAACCCAAAATGGTGAAAAAAGTAAAGCTTTCATTGTATAAGGTTCACATTATTGTAACATAGACTTGTGTAGATCCTTCTTACATTGTCACCCTCTGTAAAAACAAAAACATAACTTAAAATCTGACAAAACTGGAATTCCCAATCATGTAATACTTGGAGAATTTAAGCGATCGTGATATATTCAACAATCAACAACTAATGGATTTGCATTATTTGATAAACATTGGCATCCATTTACTTGAAGATCCACTCCAACCTTTAAACTCGTCCAAAAGAAGCTTCAGTTAGTAACGCTTTGCTGGGCTGAACCTACCAGCACCAAAACCATATGTTCACCGTATTTTTGAACATTGTCTGAAACAAATCACCATACTACAAAGTGATTACCAAAAAATACTTGACGATTAGACAGTAAGTAAAGATGCCATACTAATGGAAAAAAGTGTATATCAATATATGATACACAAAGATACAATTAATCAAGAAGTTTATGTAACAAATAGATGACAAACATTGATGTATTTCATTTCTCACTCAATGTACTATATTGTGTGCTTCTGTTATATAAAGGAATCCATATTATGCAAGGAGACATTGCTTTTGCTAATTCGAATTGCCTCGATTTGGTACCGGTTTCGCGTTCAACACTGAAACAGTGCTTTACTCCTAGATTTCTAGTCAACTGCTGCACCTCAACGCATTTCGAAGAGAACCAGCTAGCTCAGCTAGCAATCCCAATGACTTATATTTCTACTGGATGCTTCTATACTAACCTTTATACAAAAAGTAAGAGATGTGACTACTTGGAGGCATTGGATATACACGCTATCAGTTTAAAGATATGTTTAGACTTTCTTTGAGAATACGATGTTTACCTACCCAAAGAGGATATTTTAAAAATAATCTAACTTAGCTCAAACACTCACACTTGCGGACAATGAAGAGCAATAACTACTATGAAATAACTCTTATTGCATTGGATGCTTAGTGGTTTACAAATGACAATGTCGCCCCCAACTATAATTGCTCAGCCACCAACTGAAAGGGTTGATATTCAACTACATCCATGTCCAAGGTTGATTCTCTACAGGAATTAATGGTACGATACTTTAACGTGTTAAGCCAGACAATCAGAATACGTCTATACAAAAACAATATCAACATATTAGATGCATCTAGCTCGCTCCTTGGACTCTAAACCAGACACAACACATCCTAACAACACTAAAATTTATTGAACAATGTAAAACACATATTGTTGCAATTTGTTCAAAAAGGATCATCGGCCCATAATTATTTTAATCGGTTGAAATGCATCCTCATTTAATCATAATTCTGTGTGTCTATATATGTATGTATGATATCTTGTGCGTTTATGTATGTCTATTTATACTGGTGTAAATAACTCACTCCTATAGAAATGAAATACAAGTATATAATAGATACTCACAGCTAGTCTTTTCAACTCCAAACTAAGATTTGTCTTCATACTGTTTGACACTACATTACCAAGCTGGTCTCCATGCCGCTTAAAGTTTTCTTCTTTGATCTGGGAATTATTTAGGATATCAAGCTTCATACCAAAATAAAGTTTAGATTAGGGAGTAGTAGTACATGTACATCCAACTCACCTCAGAAAGAACAATGGCTGATATAATGATTAGTAACAACGATTATATCACTATGATGTCACAATGGCTATGTTTATTACTGTTATACAGGATCTGATGTAGAACATGACTTAATAAGTTATGTCATATTATTTTCATATTATTATAATATAATATATATATTAAAATCATTATATCAATATGATTACTACTATAATCATTATATTTTCATATTAGCTTTTCAAAAAAAAACTTTATATGAGATTCACAGCATATTCGGTGTCAAAGATGAACTTCTAAAACATTTCATCCTGCAAGCGTAACATCCAGAGATCAAAAGACCCCTCTAAAATAATTCAAAAAATAATCCTACTATTAGAAATATGCTGAGTGGCTGCTGCAAGGGGAGTAGCAGTAGTAGAGTTGACATCTTTACTCCCCTTTGCTTTAGACAACAAAAAGACAGACCCAAATCCCATTACCCTCGAGTCTGCAGATCCAGCTGGCGCAGCAAATCCATCAGCAACATGCACTTTTTGAGAGTACTCCATTGAAACTTGAACCTAATATCAAAGAATGTAAAAAATGAATTAGTTTTTATTCTGACAAGCTAACATATTTGTAAAAAAATAGTAACAACTATATCTGAGTTATGTATAAACTTAGAGGTAGTCATGTTGGCCCATTTTCTTAATCATAGGAAACAAAACTTAAACAACAGTATCTCACCATAGTTGCACACAGAACCTGTAGCTTTACTAACCACAATTGCTGTAGCTATCGAGCTTAATGCTTTGTTTGTCACTTATATTAATGGAAACCATTTCCTTCTTTGTCAAACCAAATAAATTTATAGTAAAAACTAATAAGTGAACTCGACTAAGGAGTTCAAAAGACTACAGGAGTGGATAACTTACGGCTCCAATCCATTGATAACCAACAAAGACTCAAAACTGGTAGGCTTAGCTTTAAGGCCTTTTTGTCTTCTTGCTCTAAGGATCCAAAATTCTTACCTCCCTAATCTTTATATTTACTTGAGTAGTTGATTTCATTTGGCAACTAAAATCCCAGATAAGTCAATAAATCTTGAGATTCTGAAGCACAATCTTATAAGGTGACTATAATAGAAAATTATTGCACATTCAAAGTTTCCCATACTAACCGTAGTTGTTCTATGACTTCCCAAGCAGTAGCTTACAATCCATAAGAACCACATGCACAACCATTACAACTTCTTTTTTTAGAATGACAATTACAACCTTTACAGCTCATTTATCATATAAAGCACCTGTGACAACCTTCACATATGAAATGTTTATTAGCTAAATTCTGGCATTGAAGAAGGTGAGCATCCGCAATCCTATCAGCTCCAAACCTTGTCTGAAGCTCTGCAAGCCCAACTTCCAAAAGGATGGCCCCGACATTAGTTATTGATTCACACAAAGATCCAATAAAGGTCCCTGTTCTACAAACCGTTTCTACTTTAATCTGAACAAAGAAAAAACATATACACTCTTTAATAACAAATCAAAAATCAATAGACAATCTCAAAGAGACAACTCAGAAAAGAATATTACCTCCACATCCCTCTGCATTATCTTGTGTCTTATAAGAGAGATTGCATCATTGGAGTAGGGCTCATCGCGACCCGGACATCTAAAACCAGAACGTGAGAAAGCAATCCTGCATGTTTCCTTGGGTACAAATTATTTAAACCTATGACCACAAAGAAGATATTCAACAACAGCAGTCATTCTCCTATTACGCTGGAGAAATGGGAGGAAATCTTGTGCTTTCTTCGCTGAGCTCTAAAAATAACCATAATAAAATGAATATGACACACACAAAAACACTGATCATAAACAAATAAATAGATTTGAGACTTCTAACCGCCAAGAGATCAGTGGCATGCATGCTTGGAGGATGGTGTGGAGGTGAAGCAACCTTCTGCAAGTGAAAACCTCATGCGGGTTTCCAAAATAAACATATGATACTTTAAATTGCAAACAGATGGCAATTTTACCTGACTGTGACTGTATGCAGCAGTACCTCTGCCAGAGATCTGATCAAGGATCTCCCATGCTCTATTAATGGAATCCGCACTGCAAGAGTTTACATATAAAAACATAGAAAAATATAAAATATTCATAGTCGTTTAAACGTATCAGTACCTAAGCAAACTTTCATAAACTAAAACAATACACATGTATGAATTAACTATCTTTCTTTACCCTCAAAGCTTGCCCAACTCTCTGGTAATGATATTTGCTTGGATCTTTTATCATTATTTTTTGTTTCGGGATTTTACAGATTCAGTTTCATCATTAGGGTTTTAAGAAAAAGGATGCAGAATCAAAGAAAACATTGTTACGTTTAAAACAAAACAAAGAAGATAAACCTGCAAAAAAACAACATTAAGGTTTTATAAGGTAGAATCAAAGAAAACGTTGTCAGCTATAGAATGTAGAATCAAAGAAGACATTGTTACCTTTAAAACAAAAGAAAGAAGATGAACCTATAAAAAAAGAAACCAACATTAGGGTTTTTAATTCATTGATATTGCGATTTTAGATAATGGTTTTCTTTATGCATCCAAAGAAACGTGTATGTAATTTGTGATTGATATCTTCTTAAAATTAATTCCTAAATTATCTAAAAATAATATTTACATTATATAAAGAATTTTATAATTGGTAGATTATGAATACTATTTTTGGTAATTATTTTTTGTATGACCTTATATATTTTAACTTGGAAGATATAAACCAACAAAGCAGCTAGTCTAGTGGTTAAGGTGCTTGTTTGTGAATTAGCAGACTTGGGTTTAAGTCTTGCAAGGGACATAATTTGCTATTTTTTAAAACCGAATTTTACAATAAAAATAGTGATGACATGGCAACCGAATTTTACAAAATAAAAATAAATATAGTGATGACATAGCATCCATGATGACATGGCACTATAACGTTAACGTGCAAAAAATTGTCAAGATTGCTCTGTTGATATATATATATATAAATATATATAAATATATGATATATATGTTGTGTGTGTGTGTTGTTGTGTGTGTGTGTGATGTGTGTGTGTGTGTATATATAAATGTATATATAGGTATGTATATATATAATGTATGTATGTATATATATATATATATATATATATAAATAATATAATATATATATATGTGTGTGTTGATGTTGTGTGTGTGTGTGTGTGATGTGTGGTGTAGTGTGTGTGTGTGTGTGTGGTATATAAATAATATAAATATATATATATATATAATATATATATATAAATATATACTAGTGGCAAAGCCCGCCCGATGGGCGGGCTTGCCTTGTGAGTATCCAAGGAATATATTAAATACAGTTAATCAATTACGAAGATCGTAAAATATTTATAGAGTGAATAAAGAACAAAAACAAATAAATGGTAATCCGATATTAGGAAATAAAACTTATTAAAGTATATGTCATTACAAAGTACATGCTTTTAGTTCAAATGTGAAATAAAGTTTCTTTTTACACAACATTTGTCGTTGAATTTGTGTATTTACCATCTCTATCACAACACTGAATCTTCAAACCCTTCCTGCTCTTGATCCTCAAGACAACGACATATAGTTGCCATTAGAGAAAACCGGCCTCCGATGGGTGGGTTTGTTTTGTGAATATCGTTTACAAAAAATTAAGTAAAGGCGAATCAATAATAAAAAAAGAAATATTTATTGAATGTGTTAACAATGATTAGAAATGAATATTCTTTCGATATGAGAAACTACTTTCTTTTCCACTTCATGACCAGGAATTATAGGTCGGCATTTCTTTCATTTATTATCTTCAGCTACTAAAATATAATTTGCGTCCACAATAATTAGAAATTATGTGTAACAGTCGTACCGGGTGAGGTAAGATTTGTGCCTAGACTCCCTTATGGACAAACTCACAGATCTTATGGACAAACTCACATATTTTATCCTGTCATTTTCTGAGCAAATGAAAATAAATTACCACCAATTTAGCATATTGAATGTACATTTACAATACAAATACTAAAAAGATTATCTTAACCCCTGAATTGGTTCCCATGTATCATAACTTAGACTATATCCAGCCAAACAAACCTAAAAACATTATTTCCAGAAACCTAACCTCGGATATGTAATTCATATATCTAATATATAAACATACATGTAAAAAGGTAAAAGTTGACACATATATAAACATACATGTCATTGGTTTTGCTTCTTTTACGTTGCTCTATTGCACAATGCTTAGAATGCGTTGTGTTAGGATCTTGATCATGGTGTATTATGTCAACTTGAACAGCCAAACACCGATAACTCAGAGACAATATGTTCATTATGAGAATGTGATTTACCTTGTGTTAAATTAAAGATAGTGAAAATAATGAAGACACCTTTAGTGTGTGGATGGCCCTTTATTGAGAGACTCTTCTACTTCGTCATCCTCGTATTCTTTAACATATCAATGAGACATGGATTCTTATGTACTGATAATGGACTGCAAAAACAGCAAAAAATGTTACATAGGCCTAAATAATAATATTAATACAATTTAGATGTGACAATTGGCTTGATTTGTACATTGGTGAAATAAGGGAGCGTAAAAAGAGAAACAACATATCAAATCAGATACATGTATGTCTGTAAACAATCAAAGAGCCAAAACTAATAATCAAATATAGAATTTTCCAATAAAAGCACCCATACTTCAGACTCTACGTTATGCAACACTATAATATCAAATCACATTAAAAGAAGTTGTATAAAATAGCAAAAAAATTACAATATATATTTTCATAACAGTTGTGAGCCTGTGACCATACCTTAACTCAACCTCTGGTTTGATTAGCTTAGCTGCTATAATAAGCAATTAAGCGAATGGCATTGCAGATCATGTGCCTTGTTACGTCTTCTTAACAGGTGTCGCGAATTTTCTAGTAGGATATTCTTTACAATCCACTAACGTAGACCTATCAGATGCAAATTGGTTAATAATGTAGAAATGAAACATCACGAGCCAGTTAACATGCAAATGATTAAAGTTCATTAGATGGATATCAATATTTTAGGCCAGATAAATGATTGAAGTGCAAATGATTGAAGTTCATTAGTACCTGCAAGGAATTATGTAAAGAAACAAATGTTAGTTTAATGTTTAATCAAATGTTAGTTTCACAAATCATCACAATAAAGGTAAAAAGGAAAATGTTTAGACCTGTTTTGACCCATCAACCAACCCGAACATTTTGCGCCTATAGAAAACATGTCATGCAGGTTCAAAGTTGACAAAAGTCTAATTTTAATGCATAGCCTCTTAATCGTTAATGAATTTTTTTGATTAATATTGTAACAATTTTGTTTTTCGTTTTTATAATTAATAAATTTATTTCCCTAAAAACTTATGGAGCAAAAAAAAATTACACCTACACCAAACCAATGTGACTCGTTTCCATCTAATCCTGGTTGTGACATGTGACCCAACCCATCCAACCTGATCGTCTTGCCACTTCTACCAAATAATTATTGGAAATACCTGAGATGTTATGAATATGTGATCCAGAGAGGCATTAAGTCTACATGCACACATATTCCTTAATCTCTTTGCAAGGCTATCATCAAAGCTATGTGGGTACACATTTGCTTCCATGCTGGAACCAAGTAGTTTTCCAGTGCGAGCAGTCTCAAAAGCTTTATTTACCTTAGTTATCAACTGCCTTATTCATAAACCTGATTGCCGTACAATTTCAAAATCATTTTGCCGTAGATGATCATAAAAAATAAAAAAATTACAGATACATTATCAGCAAGACATGATTGTAGTAGAACGTATCTTTCCAAAATACTTGTATGTATCATTTCCCTTTTCCAGATTTTGTTCACATAAAAATACAAAAACAAACAGTTAGTAAATCAAATTATAAGTACTACCAGACCACTTTCCCTTTTCCATATTTCTTTGAAAAAGTTAAGTAATTATGATCTGGGCAGATTGGGGAAGTCAAGTAACGGATCAAAACGGGAGTTTTTTTTAAACAGGTCAAAACTATATCGGTTATATTAAGATTACTTACAATTACTTTATTTATCTAGAAATTCTAAGCTCTAGAAGCAATCTTTGTGCTAAATACCGATCTAAAATCAAAAGGACAAAATACTCGATCCATTGAAGAAATTTCATTTATTTTTTCTTTAATTCTTTATGACCTTAAAGATAAAAACACAACCTAATGGGTCAAAAGTGTACACATAACTCTTAAACAGGTAATACAAGCATCACAATAGGTAACACGTTTAGTATAGTCGTCTGGTTTTACATCCTGTATATCAATTCACTTCACTCGTTCTAAAATTCAACCTATATTCTGTTTTTACAATATATAATGTATGCAATGACCAAGTTCACGTTATGCCATACACCCATTGTAGTTGATTTTCTTTATTGCAAAACACAGCCTGCAAATTTAACCGGTCGATATTTTTTTGTTTAACTAAGAAACTGCACTAAACAAACAGTTAAGCAGTTTAAGCATTTTTTGTTCTGGTTTAATTATGTTATAAAAAATTAAACAACGACTAAGAAAGGTTTTTGTATGAGAGTTTACCTACACCGAGTGAATTTTAACAGAGTTAAAAATACTCAAAACATCTTTGCAGCAGTAGAGATCCATGTCATATTTCTTATCCCAAAGGATTTCCTCAAGCAATAACCGCACCTGTAAAAATACATGATCTGTAAGAAACACAGAACGTTTCACAAAGCTGCAAACATAGTAAGTAAACTGGTCATTTTTTGTACAGGCCAAACAACTGGGCCGGGTCATGTTGATCCCCTAACAATATGAACTACTATATGAGTTATACACTTATACTTCAAGATACCTTATCAAGATCAAGCGGATGTGAATGATTAATAGAAATAATATTCACGCCGCTATCATGAAGATCATTATTAGTTATTGACTTATTCTCTTCAAGCAACTGTTCCGGGTAAGCATCATGTTGAAATACAATATAAAATGAAAAGAACTTATATGGGTTGAAAGGTTCAACAATTACGTAAGTTTAAACTCGTCACTTATACCAAATGCTATTTGTAAGAAAGCTTCAGGAAATGTAGACGAACCTTCATGCTTTTTAAGCTGAAAATACAACCTGTCCACGCCATGTGTTGTTGTCTGGGCTATGATATCCATGAGAAGAATCCTAATGCGTGAATCCTTATATAGGTACTATAACACACAAGTGATTCCTAATTTTTTTAAGTGGTCAGTTCCATTAATTCTCGCTTCTGCCTACTCATAGGAAAACAAAAGAAATGACATTTGAGGTAAGCTACTTTTCTCACATTGTTGCAACCTTAACGTTAGAGATACCTCATCGTTGATGATTGGCTTCTAGAGTACATTACAATCACTAACCAGGAACATGCAATTTCCTTATCTGATGATTGAGAGAACGGTACTATACTATGGCTTGTATCTTGTGCTTGACCGTTGGCATTCATAGACGAACTCGTGCATTTATAAAATAGTTTGATACCTGATAAACCAAATGATCGTTTCATGTAAAACTTATCACAAGTTCCCAAAATGGAAATGAAAATTCTAAACATTCATCTACAATTGTAACCACACCTCGACACGAATATGTCCAACTTGTTCATATTTAACACTATAAACTCACAGATAGCAATGGTGACACCTATTACATGATGATTCAATTAGACATATCACACAAAATAAATGCAAAAATCATACCTCGACACGGATATGTCCAAGTTGTTCACCTACAATTGTAACCAATAATCATACAAACAAATAACTCCTATCTGATTTTTCTGTGAAGATTATTGTGAATCAAAGGTGAGGGGATTGAATTTAGGAATCATTAGAGAGATGTATAGTGATAATACCTTTTCAAACTCTACCATTTTTCAGTCAATACCTTCCGATTTATATTCCTAATAAAAAAATAATCGTGATCAATATTTTGCGTAAAACAAAATTCTAAAAAAAAGAGACGTAAAACTCACCTCTTGGTCAGGCCAGATGTGTCTCCTGTGTATGGTAAATTGTGGCTATGAATTTCATGTGTAAGCTACTCAATAGCGTTTTCAAATCATACACAAACTTCTAAAACTCAATCAATATACTTAATTCAAATTCACTATATATCAAAAATTAATCAATATATATTGTATATTGAATAGGATGTACAAAATAATTCAAATTGATAATCAAACAAACCTGGCTAAAAAATGTAGACTCATTATATCATCAATACCCTAATTTCAATCATCATCGAATCGGGTGTTGGTGTTTAATTTAAAATCATCAAAATTGAACTAAGGTGCGACTGATGGGAGAATCAAACGACAATAAATGGATTCAAATGTTGATTTCAATTTAAACTTTTAATGGAATTGATATAATAAGCGGTTATGTGATTGCGATTGATGGGTTATACTGATTGAGAGAAAAGGTCAGGGAGGCGGTTTTGATTTTTGAAAATCAAGGAGAAGGTTTAGGGTTGACTGAGTAGTTATTTGGGAAGGTAGATATTTTCTACTTTTGAGTTTTTCTAAGATATCAATTTTGTTTTGCATTGTTGATCACAACTGATGGCTTGGCTCCATTGGTTAGAGTTCTTGCTTGTGTAGTGAGAGACCTGGGTTCGAATCCCACAAGCACCAAATTTTTTCGTATATTAATTCGGCCGGATTTAAATGTGTAGGTGGCTTAAAAAAATGCTTAGGTGGCTTTCTTGGTTGTCTATGTGGATTAAAAATGCTTAGGTGGCTTTAAAAGATGGTGATGTGGATTAAATTATGAGTGATGTGGCATTCTTTGGTGATTATGTGGCATGAGGTGGCATTTATGTATCCTGTTATATATATATATATATATATATATATTTTATATCATATATATATATATATATTATACTATATATATATAAATTATATATATATATATATATTTATATTATTATATACTTTATACATATATTTATATACATATACACTATATATACATATATAAATATACATATATTAAGATATTACATATATAGACATATATTTATATATATAGTATATATATTATTTTTTATATATATATATTATTATGTATATTATACATATAACATAATTTACATATACAGATATAGAATACAACATATTATATATTTATATATATATATTATATTATATATTATATTATATATTTATATATATATATATATGTTTGTATATATGTATATGTATATTATATATACATACTATACTTATGTTACATAGGTACATATGTACATATTTATATATTATATGTATGATTCTATATATAATATATATATATATGTATCCCCCCCCCCCCCCCCCCACCCCCCCCCCCCCCCCCCCCCCCCCCCCCCCCCCCCCCCCCAATATATATTAATATATGTTGTACATATGTACATATGTACATATGTACTTATGTTAATTTACTGTATATACATATTACATATAACCATATTTTAATATACATTCTATATTACATTTTTTATATCACACATATATATACCATATATATATATATATTACATATATATACATTTATACATATATATATTGTATTTACCATATATATATATATCTATATATTTACTTTATATATATATATATTTTATACGTACTCTATACATATATATAATAAATATTTATACATATATATTTATACATACCACACACTAACAAACTATACACTTTTATATATATATATACTACTACTATATATAATATAGATTGATATTTATTTAATATTTAACCATATCAAATTAAATTTATGTTACCCACTTTTAGTTTTTCTTCTTTTAACAAATTTTTTTTTTACCCCCTAAGCGAACGATCGACTACACTCAAAATTGTATAAAATAACAAAAACAGTTGAATATATATAAATAAAATAAAATGATGATATAAAGATGCATGAATTCATGCTTACCAGATATTAAGCGAGAAGATTAGATTGACGATCGTTACAAAAGAACGTACGAGACATGGCGCTTGTGGTTGCACGTGACAACCTGCACCTCCTCGTGACCTAGATGTCATTTTTCTACACAAACTCAGTCAATTTCCCCTCCTCAACTCCCACAATATAAAAGTTAAAGTACCATTAATTTTAAATACTATATGTCAGATTGTGAGCCACATCCCCCTATATTTCTGACACACATTAATACATCAACAAAACAACATACTACATGAACCCCTTGACCAACAAGTAAGCCCTCGGATTACATAATTCCTATCCTTAAGCTGTCTCAGCACTTTTACTTTGTAAACCCAAACACATCTCGCGTCTCATTCTTAATACTAAACTCCATGTTCTACAATCCTATCCACAATTTAACTATATCTCTATACACCTAAAATACCCTCGATCACTTATCTGTAGAGTTTGTTCAAATAGCAAGAATTCACATTCCTATTTGTTATCCAATTACACCCTCCCAGTAGTTGGTTTGTTACATTTAGAACATTTGTATTTTTTTTTGTCTTTTTTTCCTATTTGACAAAAACGCAAAATACGCGCACGAATGGTAGGAAGAAAAAATACAACAATATAACGAGCAAGTAACACAACATAATAAACACTAACTAGACAACACCGAACACGTCCTACGAATACGAAAACCAAAAATTAGACTAGATATATATATACATATATATACATATATACATATATCTCTACATTATATATAACATGAGGCATTTGACCATTTAATGCCACATCATAATGCCATATCATCATGCATGTCATGTCATCACGATTTATTTAATATGTCATTCTTAAAAAACAATTACCTAATTTACAAATTTTAAAAATCCCGTATATGTAATTAAAAGCAAATTCAATAACAAACCCTAATTGGAGCCGAAACATGATTCGATTTGAAAACCTCATCGGTATGTTGATGATTTGCTAAAGATGTCTATGATTTGTAGGGTGTGAGATATGAACCCGAAACTTAACAACCTCACTTCCAACATTAGCAGGTAACTATAAGAACTTTTTATATTATTATTATGAGAATATTGAACATCGTGTGTAACAAAGGATTATCTATTCCCATTCTATGGTATCTTTAACTTATATCAATGTTGTAGATGCGGATGTTTCAATGCTTAGATTGTAGAAAAAATGACATCTAGGTCACGAGGAGGTGCAGGTTGTCACGTGCAACCACAAGCGCCATGTCTCGTACGTTCTTTTGTAACGATCGTCAATCTAATCTTCTCGCTTAATATCTGGTAAGCATGAATTCATGCATCTTTATATCATCATTTTATTTTATTTATATATATTCAACTGTTTTTGTTATTTTATACAATTTGTGTAGTAGTCGATCTTTCGCTTACGAAAAACGTAGCGTAAAGACGTTAGGATAGCTGGATATGATTTAAATGTTATAACTTAGTGGTTTAGTTAGTGACGCTAAATATATAGGATTTACGTGATTTAGCGGATGTGATTGAGTTGCTGTTGTAGAGAATGTGTAGTAATTTGCTCACGAAAGATGTAGCCTAATGATGTTAGGATAGGATTTATACGCGATTGAGTTTCTGTAGAAGCTGTTGTGTAGAATATGTAGTAATTAATTCACTCACGAGAAATGTAGGATAGGATTTATACGTGATTTAGTTGGCGAATGTGATTGAGTTGCTGTATGGAGAAGCTGTTATGTAGTAATTTACTCACGCAACTGTAGTGTAATGACGTTAGGATAGGACAGGATTTTAAAAGTATTTTAGCACAAGTGAGTGAGTTTGTACAGAGACGTACACAATATTTAGTAATTGACTAACCAAAAACTTACTGTGATGACGATAGGATAAAGGATGTGATTTATACGTGATTTAGCGGATGTGTTTGAGTTAGTTCACGGACGTTGTACTTATTGTGTATAACATCAAAGGGGGTTGCTTCCTCGTGCAGTGAGTTGTACAAAATCTTAAATATTAATGCTTTTTATGATCTTGAAGGTTACTAGGTAGTTGTAAATATAGATTTGTGCAAAACATGACATGTTGGGAGACTGATTATTTAAACAAACTATCTTAATATTAACTTAGAACTAGAAGAAATTCCAGAAAACGGGCACACATTAATATTAATGTTCAAATTATTTTTATGAACTTATCTTTTCTATGTGCTTAACTTTTAGTTTTTCTTTTGGTGGATCTATGCTTCATTTGTTATATCTACTCTTACAAGTATGCAAGTGTTTGCATCATTTGTTCTTACTGGCAAACTTATAAGGTTTTATATACTTTTATAATTAATTGCAGGATAGTGACTCAAATGATGTTGATACATCCACTACAGTAAATATGTTTATCTGCATATTTCTAAAGGTAAATAAGGGGGTGTTTGGGATTGATTGGTCTGTTTGCTTATGTGCTCAAAACCTTTGATTGCAGAAAACTGTTAAGGATTAGTTGTTTGTATGTATCCAAAAACATCAATAGGGCCATTCGATATCTAAGATATATTGTTTTGTGTTATTTCACAGGTGGTTAAAGCAAAATTATCAGAGGATTCAAGTTATCATTGGTATGGTGGGCATACACTATTCCCATGACCGGTGCTGCAATCGCAACAATCAAATACAAAAGCAAAGTCTCCAATGTATTTAGTAAAGCTTTACCAGTCGTTGTAATGCTACAACATCAGAGCTTATAGACATGGGCTTTGCCACTCTAGATCAAAAGGTTTTTCCCCATTTGATTTTAGTCATTGGTCTAATCAGGCATCATGACTTTTTTAAATTTATTTTTCACTTTCACTCAGTATTTGAATTCTATACATATCTTTTATGTAGTCTAACATTGTCCATATTACCGTTTGCAGCTTGCTTAGCTTTTAATAAGCTATTTTGGGTTCAACATGCAACTAGATCATATGTGGTATCATAAAGGATGCCAAATTAAGAAGACGACACAGACCAAATGCCTAATACCCTTAATTTATTCAACAATCAAATATCCACTTATGAGTTTCACCTCGACGTGTAACTTTGGATAGTTCATAACACTTGCCTAAACCCTGCTCTACGGATACTGAACCTTGACAATCTCCTTCTATGATGAGAGCATTTGCGAGCTGTGAATTAAAGTTGCATGACCATAGCTTCCTGGAAAACCTTCCTACATACAACAATATCAGTTAGTACATAATTGCAAAAAGTCATGAATATCAAGTATTTGCATGTGGATATCAACATTATCATGGATGGAATTTCCTCTTTACTGTTACCTTCTTAAAAACCAATGTTCGGTCAAAAAATGTATGCTTATTGTTCTAGAAAGTTTTGGGTCACTTCGTTATGAAATTTTTAGAATCAAATGACTATTTCATCTTAGCATTATACTTTCCTATTTGGTACAGGTAGATACTGCTCTCATCGATACATGAAAGGCTCCATTTACACAAGGGATCGGATTGGGCGAATGTGGAGGAGGATGTGGAGAGTGAGGTGGATGAGGAGGTTGAGGAGAAGAGGAATGAGTTTTGTTGTGTGGTGTGTGGGAAGAAGTTTAAGAGTGATAAGTAGTGGAAGAATCACGAGCAGTCGAAGAAGCATAAGGAGAAGGTAGCGGAGTTTAGGGATGCGTTTAGTGAAGAGGATAGGGAAAATGAAATAAGTTTTTTCTCATACTGATGGATCCACTTGCCTCTTTGTGTCTCCTTAGTGCGAAGATAAAAATAGTGCAACATATCAGTTGTGTTATCTTTTTTATATCTTTTTGAAAACTTAAATTAACGAATTTGATCAACGTCAATAGTAATCTTTGGTTTTATGATTTTCACGCCCTTGATAATTCTGTTGGTTCATTTGAAATGATATCTAATGAATATGTATATCCCCCGGGATAACAAGTAGGCGGTCTTGAAGCTAATATGATGGCCAATGATGAGCTCTCAATTCTCATGCCTTCCTTCAAGTACATTATCAGCTTTTATTATACTTAATAAAAGAATGGTACACTTTTTATATTACTCAAGATTCAAACAATCCTGCATATTTCGCTTGTCTATTAATTCATGAATCTTAATTAAGTTTAGGTGAATAATGCAGGATTCAATAAATTGATTTGTATGTTTTCCTTAACACGCACAACTGATCTTAAACTCTTTTTGGTTTTTATACAAATTATCTAATCTTGGATGTATAATTTTAGGCTTGGCAATTATGTAATGAGGGCAGGCCATTGGATCTAATGGAACACGTTTTACCGGAAAACTATAATTCTGATGAAGTATTAAAATGCATCATTGTCGGGCTATTATGTGTGTAAGAAGATCTTGATGATCGTCCTAACATGTCCACTGTAGTAACAATGCTTACAAGTGACATTACTACACTTCCTGAACCAAAGCAACTGGCCTTTCGAGTAAGAAAACTACCTTCATCCTATGATAGTAGTTCTACATCGTATCAGGGATAAACACAAACAAACTCTGAGGTTACAATCTCCACAATACAAGGAAGATAAGTAAAGTGTTGTAATATTTTTCGTTCACGTTACTGAGTATTGACCAATGCAGCTTATATGCTCACATGAAATCTGTTATGTTATGATTTTAAGATTAGGCTTCTGGAGGTTTAACAATGTTATCCGAGTGCTTCATGTCTTCAGATTCTATTCTGTGAACAACTAAAACTCTGAATTTAAAGTTTTTTTTAATTATGACTTATGTTTTCTTTTTAGGACTATATTTGAAGTGGACGTTAGTGGCTTTTGAAAAACCATGGAAACTAATATATTAGATTTTTTTCAACTTTGAAATGAATGAGGAAAGCTAGAAAGATTATTGCAAACAACTGGTAAGTACTCCTAAACTGTTGAGGCTGTGTATATTTTGTAGAAATATGTCGTTCTTATAACTCGATATTTTTTCCTTAATTGAAGAATCATAATCATTTCTATGAAAAGACTAAAAGCTAATATATCAATTTAAGCGCACATCCAATAATATTAGTTCAATTTTTATTGTATTTTATTATAGAATCGACCAAGCAATGAATGGCCCTAAAGAAAGATTAGAGACGGCATATGAAGATGCATGTGGTAGAAAAGTCAACCTTATATCACTCATATGATTATATGAATGTGAACTTCATTGTATATGAATAAATTGACATGTGTCTACTTGCTAGAGGTGTTTTCCAAGTATGTGAAGTAGTGAATTATCGTAAGCCCTTTCCAAGGTAATTATGCTACTTTTGATTGTTTATTGGATATAATTAATAATTATGTGCTTGTCATGTGGGACTGTTGTCATTTGATTCAAAATTAGTAGGAAATGATACGATGATTTATATATAATTGACTTTTTGAGCAAGCTAATATTTAGGTATATGTGTATCAGGTGCACCGGGATGCATCAATGATTCACTTTTAACTGGATCACAGTTTGTAGAGGGACTTGAAAGCTATTTCTTTGTGTCAAGGTAGTTAATGCATCAACAGGTAATGTTTCTTTGTGTGAAATTGCCCTAGACCTGTTGCACAACTTGCTCATCTGTGATAGGAGGGTGCATGAATGTATGTAATTCCAAAAAAATTGTTGAAGTATCATAAATTTTGTAATTATATCTAACAATGATTTCTTTGTTCTTTGACGTAGATGGTAAAGCTGGCTGAAGACAATCATGGTGCAATTTTCAGTATTGAATCTCTCTTCTCCCTTGATACTTATCTGTAGTATGTTATAATATTAACTTCTGATCGTATATATTTGTCATGCCAGGATGAAAATTAAGGAAATTTCTGGGAATTCTCAATACTTTCTACTTTATCTTTGCACTCAGGTTAGATTTTATTGTAATCGTTGTTTGAATTATGTTGATAGTTAATTATATGCATGTAGTACGTTTCATTTAGATATTCCAATTTGCATCAGAAACTTGATTACATATTTAAGCTAATACAATTGCATTGTTCTTCCTATATTCCAATTTGCATCAGAAACTTGATTACATCTATAAATTGAATGTCCTATTCTATCACATAACCACCTTAGACTTCCCAGTATAACGTATTTGACCTGTATTTGTGAGGCAAAAAAGAACAATAACGAGCTGCTGAAATAGAAATTTTAGTGCGCTTAAGTGTTTTTCTCTACTTGGCCTATCCATGAAACATATGATGAGTTTCACGCCTTAATTCCGCTTAACAAATACTCTATATGCCCACCTAATTTTAATGATCAGGTTTCCCATATACCCCTTTAACGTCTGCTGTATACAGCAGCCCCGGGTCATGCCCTCAACCAATTTTTTGGGGTTAACTTGAAGCTTTCATTGATAGACATTACTTCGGTTTCTTCAAATAAAGCTGTAACATTTTAGAGTCTGAAGGTTATTTGTATTCTTACTGATCTTTACCAATTTATTGTATTGAAGGTAACAAGAAAAGCCTTGCAGCCTTTCATGAACCATGTATTGTCCAACACGCCTATGCTAATGTACACATGTAATTACGCAAACCTTTGTTGTCTTGATTCATACCACAACATGTTTGGCTATTGCCGCCATAACCAGTAACTTACGACTATAAATAAAAAGGCCCAATGAATGGTGTGATATACAAAGTACAGTACTGTTGGCTATACTTGAAATTTATTCAGCAAAATGCTACAGTAAAAGCTCATGTAATCAGCTAATTCACACTGAAATGGTGTTTTATAAATGGGTGATCCTACTGTAGTATTTTTGCTACTTGGTTGGCCTATGCATATATTATACCTTTATATTGTTACCTCAGTTATAATTTATTTAGCTAATCTTTTTATTGGATATTGGTATGATATACAAAGTTCAATACCATTGGCAATATCTCCTGCTAGTCTTGTAGTCTATTCTAGCATCACTTTGTTAACCATCTATTTTTTCTACAACACAGAGAGCTGCAAAATCAGGTTAGGGTGCTTAAGATGCTAAAAATGAAAAATGAAACGGCAGAATTGGAGGTCCCACAAGAGGACCAGCCCCATCAAATTAAGTGCCAAGCACGCAAGATTTGACAAGCTCGATTTCAATAAGTGTTGATGATAGTGAGATTTCTTGCAGACCCCATTATTGTTGTTTCATAGCATCCTTTACTCTTGACCAAGCTCATAAACCTTTATTTCAATAGCAAAACTTCTAACTTTCAAAGGTTAGATTTCTCTTTTAGTCTTCTTATTTTTAATGTTTCCTCAAATGTATGATTGCAGTAATGCAGTTCTTTGTATGTAATTATCTATATAGGTTGGTGAATTACAAGGTGTTAGTCGATACTTTACATTATTTGTTTTAGCATTTCCAAACAGCCTAGAACACATAATATGATAAATAACACATTAGCACACATAGATGTGTGTTTATGTAAGATGTAAATACTCTAGATTTGAATATTGTGATCAAGTATGTGAATGTCTCCTATATTCCTTTACATGTAATTAAGTAGCAATTGTTTTTTACAGTTATTACTAATCATATTAGGAATTTAGATTGTTATTTAATTAAATTTTTGACTGTGATATGTATTTTTTAAGCCATTACTTAATTTATACCATGGATACTCATATCGGATTACTATATATATTTCATCATATATATACACGTTTAGTTTACATTTTTTTCCTTTCTTATTGCAATCAATTTTACTTTTAATTAGTTTCTATCTCATATAGGATGAACATTAATTTTTTTTCGTTTGTAATTAATTCAATAGATAATTTCGTATCTTTATAATTCAATTATCTTTACTTAATTCTTTGTAAACAATAATCACAAGTCATACCCGCCTAACGGGCGAGTTTTGCAACTAGTATATATATATACTCCATCCGTCCCAAAATTATTGTCCACCGACAAAAAACACACAGTTTAAGAAAAGTGCATTTATTACTACTTTATCTTTCTTACTTTTTGACAGAAAGACAGTTTTACCCTTAGGTAATTAATTTAAGTCTTTTTTAAAGTTTGTAATAATAATTTTAAACAAGGGTAATATAGTAAACTTGATTAAACTTCCCTATCTATTTTTAATAGTGGACAATTAAATTAGGACATCCAAAAAAGGAAACGTAGACAATGAAAATAAGATAGGAAGGAGGGTGTATATATATATATGTATATACATTTATACAAATAATATATATATATATATATATTATATATTAATATATATATATATATATATTATATATTATATATATAGATATCATATATACATATTTACAATATTTATAAATATCATTTATATATACATATATATATTCGAACAATTTACAAAAACTGTTACTGTTCCAGACCTGATAAAAATGTACAAATATTTTATTATGATAGATCATCTCAATACGATTTCGTGGATATAAAGAACATTAAAACGGAATTAAAACGAAGGAGTTATGATTTTTACAAGATTTCAATAACTAAATATATAAAAAGTATTTTTATATATAACAGTTTGTTTTTACTGTTACTAATCAGATTTTTATAAAATTTATAAACATATTATTATAATAGATCATCTCGATATGATTTCATACATATAAAGAACGCGCAAAAACAGAGTTAAAACGAGAAAGTTATGAATTTTTAAAGATTTCAAAAACTATATAATTTCTCACAGCTTTTATAAAACTGTGAGAAACTGCGAAAAAACTGTGAACTTTGAAATCGGTATTTTTGAGAGCTTTCGGGTTCGATTCGGCCAAAGTATAAATCTACAAACTTGTTCGGAATGACATTTTTACTATAAATAACAAGTTTTCGGAGACTAAAAGTGTATAGATATTTAACTAGAAATTATAAAAGCTAGTTAACTTTTATATATAATTTTTTGCACTTTTATAAAAATACATGAAGCTGTTAGAACTTTAAAATAAGGTTTACGAGTGTTTTCGGGTCCGTTTAGGCTATAGAAAAATTAAGAAATAATGTAGTATTACTTACATAATATTTATACATGTTTTCAACTTTATAAACATTATTTTATAAAATAATTAAACTATTTATATAATGTCATTATATAAACAATAAGAATATTTAATCAAGTGTTATTCCCAAATAATCAATTATTGGACAACGATAATATTTTTACGGATGCATATACTTGGACACTTATTTAACAAGCACGATTTAAATATTGTTTCAACATTTATAAATTAAACAAAAACTATTAGGTGGTGATATAACTCTATAACTTATATTGTTATATTTATTTTTAATACATTACACTTATACGACCTATAATTAATTAGGTTGCATTTCGGCTATTTGTGACATTTTTCTTTGTTGATTGTTGCTACATTCGATACCATCACTTAAGGTGAGTTTCATGGCCCCTATTTTCCTTGTTTTGAACACTTTTGGGGGAGAATACATGCTCGTTTACATACTTGTTTTCATAGCGTATTTACAAACTCGTTTACATACTCGTTTTCATAAATCACTTACAAACTCGTTTACAAACTTGTTTACATACTCGTTTTCATACTCATTTACAAACTCATTACAAACTCGTTTACATACTTGATTTCATCATAACTTGTTTACATACTCGTTTACATACACGTTTACAAACTGGTTTACATACTCATTTACATACTCGTTTTCATACTCATCTACATATCCCGCGGAGGGATACATTGCTCATTTTACAATTGGACACAAGTACAACACTTTTCACTGTTTACAATAACTACATAGCGTGCCTAAGTAGCAATAACCCACACTGCACATTATCATGAACTGTTAATTACATTGTGTAAGCGCGAGTGTTATAAATAGATCTATTTGGGATTGACATCCTCGTTCGGGTGAGTAGCTCTCACTAGTTCGACGGATTGAACTAACGAACGTATACCATGTTGGATTTGGTATGTTACGGGTTGACATCTACACGGTGCATACATTGGCATTAATTTGCATCCATTCATGTCGAGCATCAGTTTCATGAGCTTAGTGCAGTCTTAATTATATTTTAGTGATATTGTATGTGTTACAATGTCATACACTTTGAAATCTTATGGTCCACACTACTTTGGCGAACATTACTGGTTGTTAAACATTTCACATGATACCATGGTGAAGCAGTTAACACTATACTCTTTTGGTCCTACATTTTTGGTCCTACATTTACATTTACATAAATCTATGAACTCACCAACTTTATGTTGACACTTTTAAGCATGTATTTCTCAGGTGAATTAGATGCTTGGCTTATCTGGTGTGCATTGGAGTCCAATTTAACATGATTTTATTCATGGCATTTCTTCTTACATTCAACTATTAAATTTCGTTGTATTTATTTTAGCTTTCATTTTGATGCAAATTTTAGGACAAATGATATAACAAGTTCAGTTTTAATTAAATCAACTAAGATTACTTGACATCATATTATATAGTGTAAGATGATTTGACAACATTGAAATCTAATTGAAAGATATTAGAAGGAACATTTTGATTAATGTTTAAATTAGGAATTCATTCCTAGAATTAATAATGAAGATACTACAGATATACATTGTGGTAATCATAGTAAGATCATTATGATCAACAAACCTTGGGTTTGTGTGATATCCAAACATTATTAAAGAAGTGTTCAGAATTTACGGTGGTTTAGCATAGTGTTGTTTGTATACACTAGTGCTTGTATTAATTGAGATGATACTCAATCTTTGTAGAAGCAAGTTTTCATCTTGTATGCTAACATTGCTGGCTACATATGCTCGGTTTAAAAACATAGTTGCATAATACTATATTAAAAGAATAAGAATGCTTTACAATTTGAAAACTGTTGACGTGATTGTTTTCATTAGGATGTTGTGCGTATACATCTTATGAAATGTAATGTGACTAATACTTATAAGTAAGTGCACACTTACAAAATAACAATCATCATATTATTCAAAGAACTTCACTATTTGTGAATTTTTGAAATAAGTATTCTCAAAGTACCACAAGATCATGACCTAGTTGATTTGTTCATGGAACTTATGCCTTATCACTAATTCTTGTAGATAAGACATTTAACTAGGATATTCATGCACTGATCTTATTTGGTATTTGGATAAGAAACTGTAAGCAGTTGTATTAAACAATGAATTGATATACGTGGTATGATCGTTTTCATTTATACTCATGTGTTCTATATTTGCATGTTTAAATCCTTGAATAAATTTATTTATTCTAAACTATGTCCATTGTCAGTTAACAATATGGGAATATTATTAAGATAAGACAAATGTGAGTGTTTGTTTATATTCTAGAGAATATGTAAAGATGATTCTGCCAACTTCACATGTTATTCAATGTGGTTGAATATTGGATACCTCACATGTGTTAATCACTTTATGGATCGGTGTCATTAGGTGTATTACACACATGGTGAAAGTTATGTTTATCCTCAGACTTGAGATGCAAGCAAGTTTTGCATGTATGGATGACATTTTTTGATTTTAGTCTACCACTATACTATCACAAGGTAGTTATAAGGACTAGTTTCAGAAATGTTTTAAAATATATGACGGACACTTGTAGTCAAAACATAATTTGTTCCTCCACGATCAATACAGATGCGAGAAACGGAATCATTAAATTATGGAATGACTTTTGATCCATATCCATATTTAACATTGTATCTGAAACAAAAGGATAGGACTAACTTGAACCATAAATGGCTGAGATGTTTACTGAAACCATACTCAGGTATTTCTGGGAGCATTGATGATGTTGCTAGACTATTCGTCAATGTTAGTATGTTATATTCTATGACCATGACATTCGCAAGTGGGAGCTGTTGGGATATGCTCATGTCATATGGATATTTATACGGCTGGGAATACGTGGGCCTACGGGGGTCACACACGTATACACTTAGATATCACTCTATTAGTATATGTATAATAATATAAGTGTATATTTATTATATATGTACTAATACTCGATTAATGTATATAATAATATAAGTGTATATTTATTATGTATATTAATATTCCAACGATAGAATACTAACGGTCGTTAATTAGTTCGTTTACGAATAATTAACTATAAGGCTTTTTAATTAATGTGTAATTAAAAGTAATTATACATAAATATTAGAAAAGTCAAAAAGTCAACACCAAGGGTGTTTCTTGTGCTTTTTGGGCCGATTATGGTAAAGGAAAGAAGAGGGACCAAAAGTGTCAAGATTAGGTAGTTTTTTTCCCAAAGCTATGTAACCCTAATCCTAACACTATAAATAGAGGATCCCTAGACCTCATTATTTATCCCATTCCTTCTCTTCTTCTCCAGATAGGTGAAGAAAACAAACACCCCTTATAAGGGAGTTTGGTTTTCGACTACTCGTAGTATTCTTCATTCGTTGGTTCGTGGAACTAGCATTCGGGTGGTATTGGTTAACGTGTAGTGTGGATACACGTAGAGGTTGCTTACTTAGCAACTCAAATGGTTTTGGTTTCGCATGTATTACACACACGCGTGTACTCAAAGAAGTCTCCGGTTCTTCACGTAGCTTGATTGCTATTCGGTATGTTTTCCTTTTACGTTTGTTTATGTTAATTATAAGTGCTATATGTGTTTAATTTCCGCTGCGTAGCTCTTATGATATTAATGAAATATTAGGTTATTTTTAGATAATGATTTCCAACATTTTGACTTTTTATTAACCAATCAGATCGCACGATTTTGCGTACGTGGCAAAATTAAGCGTTCTGATTTGTTCAATTTTCTTTCTCATAAAATTCAATTTGATCGAAAATTTTGAAATGATATAATTCTTTTATTATATTAAAGATTTTAAAATTGCGATGATGAGAAAAATTATCCTTATGTAAAGATGTGGACCAACCCAATCACGGCCCAGTTGTTTTAGGATAAAAGTTAGCGTTGTGTTTACAATCCGGGTAACTTCACACAGTCCACACGAATCGAAAACCGAAACTGAACCGAAAACTAAATCTAATCGAATCGAATTTTTAAAAATCGAACCAAACCGAATTAGATATTCGGTTTTCCGTTTGGTTATAATTTTGAAAAAATATAAACCGAACCGAATTCATATAAATATAGGGTCCTTTTTCTTTTCAGAACTCATATAACTGCGAGAACCGACAGAACTTCTTTAAATCAATGAGATTTTATAAATATTCAACATTATTATTTATTCTAAAAGGATATAATAGTAAAAGACATTTTAATATTCTTTTTGATTTTTTTATTATGGTTTTTCTAAACTTTAAAGATTATTATTTATTCCAAAAGGATATAATAGTAAAAGACATTTTAATATTTTTTATTTTTTTATTAAATTCCTTTTTTTAAATCCTTTAATTTTAGACTTTTTTAAGCATGCATTTTTCCAAAAACTCAAAGTGCATATATGTTTATTTTAAATAATGTAGATTTACATGTGTTTTTAGTTTAATATAGTTTAAAATTCAAATAATATTACTGAAAAAAGTAATTACACATATGTTTCTACTGTACATTCTATAAACTTTTAAAATAAAAATAAAAAACATAAAAAGTTATAGTCATAACCTTTAGATCTATGATAAACCAAGAACATAATATAATACATAATTTTTATATAAAATGAAATACAATTTAAACGTATCATTTTAAATATACATAAACAAGCATTTCAAGAACATATGTGCACAAAACATATGTATTTGAAGTTTCTCATCAAATTTTTTCGAACATTGATAACATCAAATATTCTATACTTTTTTGTGTTAATTTCTCTTATAAAATGCTCATGTTTGTTATATTTTTATATGAATATGTGCTTAATTGCTTCATATTTTGGTTTTAGGTAAATTTGAGCATTTGAACGAAAAGACACGGAAATAAAAAGGTGATTTGAATAAAATTACACAAGTTGATGGACCAGACCATAGTTACGTCATAGTTGCTCCGCAAAGGCTACGCCGTAGTCCATGTTGCTACCAAAGACGACCTAGTCTAGTCATCAAAAGGTTATGGCGTAACTACCTTGTAAGGTCTACGTCATAACTCTCTCAAATATATTGGAGGATCGTGTTGACATCACGGCTTCGGCGTAATTGTCTCGTTTGGGCCACGGCGTAATTATGGTAATCAAGCCGTGAGTGGCTACAACATAACTAGTCTTTTTAGTTACTCCGTAACTAGTCCACATCTGATGTATTGCCCAAGCTTTAAGGAGGTTATGGTGTAACTCCTCACTTAGGATTATGCCGTAACTAAGTTGAGCCTATATATACAAGCCCTAATTCATTATATTTGTTTGGAACAACAAAAGTCCTTTAAGACCTCCTAACTGGTTGATTATTTTGTAAACTGTGAACTGCATCAGTATTTTGTAAGCTTTCAATGTTACCCTCAGAATTAACAATATTTTCCTCAAATGTTGCAGCCATCTCATTTTCATTTGCAGACCTATTGGAACCAAGAAAATGTTCAGATTCATACATTTTGGTCAATAGTTGGACTGCCACAATGAAAAGCGTTGATACAGTCACACCCCGCTAAGGCGAAAACGCGAGGCGTAAATAAGAATGGATATCATCACAACACATGGTGTCTATATAGAGAATACTAAAATGAAAACTAAAGTAAAGCAAAGACACAAAGTGTCATAACAATACCCAAAACCTAATGGTGTCTTTATTAATGAGAAAGATGTCTCGTCAATAAATGACATGCAAAACATAATCCAAACAATTCATGCAAACGCATTTATTCAAACAGAAAGCATAAATAAACTCCAAGCATCCTACGGTCTCTTCTAGCCACTTCGCTCTATCTTAGCACCATTAAGCTCACCTAAAAATGATGCTTAAAATGTCAACATAAAGTTGAGCGAGAATCATAGGTTTACGACATACAACAATATCCAAAATAAACTTTCAATTAGCTGCTGCAATTACCAAAACAATTCATGACACAAGTAACCACAATGGGACGGAACGTGCCCATGATCCATAAGCATACCAAATTCATATGTGCGCTACATGGCTTCATATTAGCTCATGCAGTCTTACCACCGTCAAACCTCATTTTGCATATTGGGATCGACAATACCAAACATATCATATCGCAACATAACGGGACAAAACGTGCCCACGATCCAATACACATAACTACAACAAGCTTAAAAACATTTTAACACGACAACAAGCATCATTCTCACCCCAAAATAACATGAGAAAAAGGGGCTATGAAACTCACCTTTGCTTAGCTTTCCAAAAGATTCCAACAAAAAGCTTCACAAACAACTAGCACAAATCTAACAACAAAATAACTCGTGTTACATGCTACTAAGCCAAAAGCTTAACGCACATGTAACAATCATATGATGGATGTCTCTAGGGGTTTAATGTCCCATCATGGGTCACCCCGACACCATGCCCAACCTTAACCGCTTTATTAACACATTACATTAGACAACTCCTTTTTAATCAAAACTGCAGAATTTTAGTGTGACTTTATGCACCTAAAACCCTTACTTAATGACTCTCATAATTCATACCAAAAATCACACATGATCCCTTATGTGTTTACTAACTACCATGAGATTCCCAAGTATTAATTATATGTGTAACCATCTCAAATAAAATCAAACTTCAAAACAGTCCCAATTCGGACCTGCGCGCACACTAAAAAGTATGACCCTAAAAACCATACTTAGACAACAAATCATAGGCTAAAATTTATGGAAGTTTAATAGACACATAGAACTTGACTTCTGTAAAATGGCTAATCCTATTTCGAATTTTAAGTAGGGGTTTTACTCCCCGAAATCAGACCCAAATCTGACCCGTATTTACTATTTTGATAACTTTTCTTGCAAACAATATTTGAATGACTTCCCTAACTCAAAATCGTTCGAGGCTGGACTTTTTGGAAAGTAGACTCTCTAGAATATAATTTAGACATAAGATTCATCAAAATTCTCGTTATCAATCATGAGATATCATCTGAACAACATGACCCAAAATTCTGCTCAAACCTAAATCAAGTTTTAACACGAATTAAACCTAACCGATCATACCCATACGATTACAATTAAACCCTAATCATTATGACATGATTATTATCATTAATTTACAGATTTATAAAAACCCTAATTCCATCATAATAATTATTACATGTTTTTAATGATTAATTACTAACAAAGATTAATTAAACATACCATAAAGCTTGTTTCCTTCACAAAATCAAAACCCTAAAATTTTCTCTTCTTTTTCTCTTGGATCGGTCGACAGTATATGAGAGAGGGTTATGGGATTTTATTTTGTATTTATAGGCCTCTAGAATAATCCTAGATAATTCCTAATTAGAGTCCTAGTTTAATTAGGCTTGGATTTCCTTTATTTTTTTCCTTTTCTTTTTGGGTCGGCCGATCCCCCACTATATATATTTTTTTATTTTTTGTGATTTATTTATTACTTTATTATTAACATTCCCTTAATTTCTCTACAAAACTAAGCATATTTGCGCATACCTTTTTTTGCGTAAACAAATTTTACTAGACCTTTAAAATAATTAACTTTTTATTATTATTTAACCTAAATTCCAAACAATAGTAATTTCTATTTTTTCATATCCTTACTACTAGAACCTAATCTCTTTCTAATATTTCTAACCACATATTATACGTATTCGTATATTTACTTACACAAATATAACGCGAAACCGCTTCAATTACCTAAAAGCATTTCTAGTCACCAAAAGGGAAGAGAAATTGGAATTCCACAAAATATCCAACACAGATCAATCCTAATGAGCTGTGACGCTAATGGATGTGATTATCCAATCTCACTATCCCACACAAACACATATAAAACACGTTTTAAACCTTTAAACAATAACCCATACTTATAGATCTAATATTTAAGATGGAGCAGATGACGAAGTAGCTTTCTGGGAAGAAGGCACAGGCATTTAGGTCCTTAAAGGAGCAGGCTTCTGTAACACGGGAGGTTTCTTCGACAACAGAGCTTCAATCGGAGCGGCAGCATCCGCTACGAACTCGTCCAACCAAGAGAACGTAGCAGTGGCAAAGTCATTGCTAGCCTAAGTATGCTCCTTCTTATATGAAGAAGGATAACCAAGGCTGACTGTTGAGTAATCTGCATTTAAAACCCCTAACTAACCCCTGGGCAAGTGGGTTTTACTGTTTAGTGTATGCAACTTGAAACAGGGTCTTCGATTTCATTTGTGAATGATAGTCGAAAGTAACACATACATAGATGTATACATTACATTCGACTAGAGGGCTTGATGATGTACCCTCCTCTCTGGTTCGAAGTTATCCCCTTCGAAGCCCGAATAGGATCTTCTCCCAATTGCAACCAACAACCTTCGAATAGTTTTGAGTGGCGCAAAACCATCTTTGGGATGGTTACGAGAATAGGAATTCGCCATGCGAAGCCCTACACCCTTCGCGGTGGGCCTTTGACAAAACTAGAGCAAAGGTCAGACAGTTAAACCCACGTTATCTATCTCTATCCAGGTCTTCCCTCCAAAATAGAGATCGTGGTACATAACCCCAAGAATCACCCTTTAAATCGTGGGACGCCCCCACGATCACCGGTCTTAATGCTAAGCCTCGTCCCATCTCATTTCTACACCTATAAATAGATGGTAAGGGCTCCAAGTATGGCTAGAAGTTTTGACACACTTACTTATGTCACCATACTTTACCAAATACAAAGCACATACTAACTCTCATGCCGGAGGTGATTCGCAGGGACACCCCTTGCGCTTCACTTAATGTAGTATTTTCATTTGTGTTGATACAGGTTATTTCAAGGCTTGGCAACTCAACAATCACTCAAAGAACTCTTCGATCTCATCGAAGCCTCATCGTGCCCATATTTGCACAATCAAATTGTGGCCTAATTAGGAAACATAAACCGCGACTAGAAGAATTACACAAACCGCAACAATACAAGTCATAAACCGCGATTGAGAAATAAATTGGGCAGAGTTTCATTTCCAATAAATAATTTCCGATACTCAGCTCATAAGACAAAAATTCTCAACCGAACTATAGGCCCAATCCATCTAAGGATCTCAAATGGTCCTACATAACTCGGTTCTAACTTGTCTTTCTTTCCAAACGTACTACACCTCTCCAAGGTGAGACCTTCAACCACCCATAACCTACCAGCATTAATTCAAAAGTTTCCCACTACTATCAAGCTAACTCTTTCGACAATTTGGCTGCCTCAAGCCTTTCCTGTATTACCACTATCTTGTTGGTTGTTTCTTGTACCAAATTCGATCCATTCAACTCACTCTCTCCAGTTACGGCCCATAAAACGGTAACCTACATTCCTTTCCATACCATGCTTCAAATGAAGCACATCCATACTCGAATGATAATCCCCACCTTAGGGAAAAACTCATCTTCACGAAAGTGAGTATTCTAATTACCTCTAAAATCTACCATACTTGTCCTAAGCATAGCTAGGAATGGGGTGACTTAGTCAGTCCATTGACTACACCCAAATCGCATCGTATCCACTACTCACACTTGGTAACTTGACAACAATATCCTTAGTTATCCTTTCCCACTTCTACTCGGGTAACTCAGGTTGTAGCAATAATCATGAAGACACATGATACTCAACTTCCACTTCCAAATACGCTAAATACTTACTACCGCAACTAGCTATATCCTTCTTCATACTCAACCATCGATTAGTTAACCTAAAACCACATAACATCGTATCCGCTCCAGGATGGATAGAATACTTTTGTCTTTACCCTCTTCAATAGCACAAGGTCCTTACATCGACTTCAAATGGAGGTTCGAACCTTGTCTAACCAATATGATCCACTCACCATCTCTTTTCACACTCTTAGGTCCAAGCTAACGCAACATCTTATTTTGACGCGTTCTATGCATTGGACATCTTATCTTAAGCCACAACATCCTTTTCTCAAACCTAGATTGGATCGTCGTACATCTTCTCGAACTCATATCTTCTTTACTCCTTCTTCCTACTCTACGTACAACATCTAATTTGCCTTTCCCAGATGGTACTAGGCCTCGAAATCCAACTCATTAAATAACATCCATCCATCATCATTGCCTCATGTTCAATCCTTCCAATTGAAAGTGTGTTGGATACATTTATGATCCGTAATAGATTAACCTCCATGTCTCGTTCACTTAAATGCATCAACATTATAAGCAAAACTACACGTTAGTCCATAGCAATCCTCATAATGAACCTTAGTTGACACACGACATCAATCACCTTCTCCCTTTTTCCAAGCATGCTTCCAAATCATTGCTTCTCACGTCATAATATACTACAAAATCGTCTGCTCCTTCCGGCAATGCCAAGATCTGCTCATTACCCATTTGATTCCTTCCACATCTAGATAGCTTCCTCTATGCTCCGCTTCCACGTTGTTGGAAAACTTTACGTACATCTTCTCTTCCTTTAATGACTCCACGATCATCTTTACATGTGAATCGTACTCCTCCTTAGACTTCGGGTCGGTTTAAAATATCGTCGGTATATATATACGTTAACTAGCTTGTCTTATATAACTACATGCACACCGCTCATTAACTTCCATTAAAACTGCGGTGCGATTGGTTAACGCCAAAAGGCATAGCGAAAGTTCGAACTTGTCCATTACCATCTTAAAAAAACAGTCTTAGCTACGTCATCCCCGTGCACCCTCCATTGGTGACATCACATACGAATTTTCTATCTCACTCTTCTCGAGATAATCTATGCACATTCTAAACTACCCACTTTTCTTCCTACCAAGCAATACAGACGCTTCCCATAACAAGTTACCATTCGAACCAACCCTCACCTTGCAACTCCTGCAATCATTCCACACCTCTTGCCTTTCTAAATACATTAAACGACACGAGCCTTCGCAAATCGGCGTCGCTCCTTGTACTAATTCCATACGAAATCCTATTCTACGACGAGGGGTAAAACCTACTAATTCCTTAGGAACACTTTAGAGGGCTCACATACTACAAAGATATCACATAATCTCAACTCATCTTCCTTGGTACTCCTACGAGACCTTGTATCCTCTTTAGTTCGTTTTCTCCACGAACCTTAAGCACTCTCCAAATTACCAATGCATTTTAACTACCTTCTCGTGGCATACCATCTCAGCCTTATGTCTCAACAACCAATTCTCTCCTACGAATTACATCCAACACTCCTCCATAACTAAGAGGTACTAAATCAAAAGTAAAACGAGAACTCTCTAATTCCAACTTGGGATTGCGAATAATTCCATTCGCTTTGCTACCATCAATCGCACCACCCAGAAGATACGTCCTAACATCAACTCTAGCACCATGCCATGAGGAAATTTCAAACTTCACATGCACCAATTGGTATGGACCCAAAAATCACACGATTCCAAAAAGAAAAAAAAATCAACCGAATGTAAACGTCGACAAGAAGAACGAACCTCCGACCTAACAAACGCATCAACGATTGCTAGAAACACCCCCAACGAATAATACCACGTACCACGACCCATTAATTAAAAGATTAAGAACCTTTGTACCAAAACTGATTTTTACCCAAGGAAACTTTCCCTCATAACCTTTTACCAATCATTTTAAAACAATAGAATCACCTTAGTTAATAATGCAAATAATTTTAAGTGTAAAAATAAATTTAAATAAAATTTTCATAAACTTATTTTAATTATGGTTTTCATAAAAGAAATCAAAAGATGATTTTGAAAAAAAACGTGTTGCATTTTATTTATATAATTTATTTTTAAAAGAAGTTTTTAACACCTAAACAATATGGTATCAACTACAACAAACTTACTTTCAAATGGAATTTATGACTCACAACAAAAAAACATCATGATAGCAAAATAGACTCCAAAATACCTTAAGAATTCCAATACCAGAATATTAATTTACTTGAAAATGAACACGACAAGAACTCTTGCAAACCAAACAAACCATAAGGACTCATCCATACCAACGGTCTTAGAACCAAACCAAAAAGTATCGTCACCTTTAGACAAAGGAAAACAATCAAAACGCCGAACGGAGAACATAGAACACCAGTTCTATGATAACACCCTAGAATACCAACACGAGCGTTGGATATCTCAACGAACAACGAGCTAACGAACCAACTTAAGAATCGCGACGACAATACCAACAGGTATCCGATGTATCCGCAAACGATAGATGAAAGGGAACCTTACCATCTACGCAACCCAACCTAATATAATCGCCCAATCGGTTAAGAGAGGAATTCTCTAACCACACAACCATCCTCAACAGGATCTCACATCACATCTACACTACCATCTACACAACTATCCAGACTTACATCCTTACATAATACATACAAGCAACAATGATCAATGCAATCAAAGTCACAAGTCCACGTGTGTGTTGCCTTTATAATTATGTTCGCGACCATAATTATAATTGCACCTTTTTCACACG
Source organism: Tanacetum coccineum (assembly GCA_026074375.1). Classification (NCBI taxonomy): domain Eukaryota; kingdom Viridiplantae; phylum Streptophyta; class Magnoliopsida; order Asterales; family Asteraceae; genus Tanacetum; species Tanacetum coccineum. The sequence continues at coordinate 37,681 of BQNB010016741.1, read as the reverse complement.
TGTACTTACTTCCAAGACCACACATCTCAATGATAACACACATCTACCACATAGCACTTAATAATAATCCAAATATAACTCAAACATGATAATCCATCTAACGAACCATAAAATCCCAATCGACCAAACGAAACAGAAGTCACATCGTGACCCAAAATATAAAAGCAATCCTCGATTATAGCAACGCATCGAGGTAGAAAACGAAATAAACTTATGTTGGGCCTCGCTTGGGTTTGACTTTTCTCTCTCAAAAGTCACCCAACTCCGCGGGTCCAGTGAGGTAAACAATCTCCCAACGATATCTCCTAGGGGTAGGGGAAGACATGACTAAAACAATAACAAAGGGGTATATACTATTAGATCCCCATAATGAAAAAGTATATATTTCATATTATATAGTAGTAATTCAAAATAGAAAGAATTTCAAAGCTTTTAGGTAGCGGGAACATACGGTATATACGTACACAAACACTTATGCCCTAAAATGCAACTATATGAGGGACCCTTAAGCTATAGTCTAGGCTCAACCACCTAGTTCTCTATAACCAAAGGCTCTGATACCAATCTGTCACACCCCGCCAAGGCGGAAACGCGAGGCGTAAACAAGAATGGATATCATCACAACACATGGTGTCTATATAGAGAATACTAAAATGAAAACTAAAGTAAAGCAAAGACACAAAGTGTCATAACAATACCCAAAACCTAATGGTGTCTTTATTAATGAGAAAGAGGTCTCGTCAATAAATGACATGCAAAAACATAATCCAAACAATTCATGCAAACGCATTTATTCAAACAGAAAGCATAAATAACTCCAAGCATCCTACGGTCTCTTCTAGCCACTTCGCTCTATCTTAGCACCATTAAGCTCACCTGAAAATGATGCTTAAAAACGTCAACACAACGGTTGGTGAGAGTCATAGGTTTAAGACTCACATTATAAACCTTTCAAACCAATTACTGTGATTATCAAAACAATATAGGACAATTATGCAACATATGAACTTATGCTAACATGCAAACCAAATCACCATATCAAACCAACCATACATATACTGGGTAGGCGTACCCCTCCGATCCCACATACGTCACTTACGCACCTAAAAGTCTACCAGCTGAAGCTTATATTTAGGCCTGGACCCATACCAATTCACTGAGTTGATCAATCTCAAATTAACGATCCGTGAGATGATCAGCCCCACTATTAATGATCCTCAACACAACACAATATCATGCAACAACAAGCCATATGCAGTCACATAATGTCCACACGCAATCAAAACACATAATCACAGCAATTCAAAACATTTCCAAAACACTTAGCATCATTTCCATCCCAATTTAAAACATTAAAAAGAGGGACTATGAAACTCACCTGATGCTTAGCTTCCCAAAAGAATCCAACAAAAGCTTCACAAACACTTCACGGATAATCTAAACAATTAAGCACACAATAAGCTACCATCAATTAGGCATTCAACCCAATATGATGTAACCTCAACTATGATGGATATCTAAGCTATCTACCATAGTTCTATACTTGTTTTAAACCTTTTCCAACTCTTATATACACCATTTACACTTCAATACTACACTTTAAATTTTCTGGATTAGAGCAGAATTTTATACTCACTTACGCGTCCTAAACGTACCACTTAAACACTTCCACAATTCAAACCAAAATTCACCATGCTACATATATGTCTTATGAACCTCTCCTAGCTCTCCCAAAGTCATTACCATTTTACAAATACCCCCTAAAAGTATGACGTTAGATAACCCACTTAAACTTTATAACCTACTTAGAACAAATTCAGGGGTCACACACAATATATAAACTAACTTCCACGTGATTTAGAGCCTCTAACTAGATGTCTAAGTATTTTTAGAAAAATCAAAACCAAAACTGAAATTCGTCACAGTTTTACACACTGATTTTGTAAAGACCTTTTGACCCACTTCCCGACCATAAAAACTCACGAGACCAACTTTGATGGAAAGTAGACTCTCTGAGGTTATCTCCAGTATGTTGTAAATTGTTTATTTGATAATTTATGATTGAGTTATGACCGTTACAAAACTGACTGACCAACAAATTCTGCAGTAAACTCTAAAACAACTATAACTAAAGATCAAGCCTAACCGTAAACCCAATTGCATTGAAAAAATCAAAACGAATGATCAAACATGATCTATACATCATAAACTTTTAGAAACATAAAACTTTAATCCAAAACCTAGCCGAAAATTACATGTTTAAAACCCTAGTCCATCATACTAGATTACATTAATTAAAAATTAACTAGAATTAAACAAGAATTAGAAAATACCTTAGCAAAGAAACCCTAATTTTTTCTCTTTTTTTTCTCCTCTTTTTCTCTTGGTCGACCAACTAGGGGGGTTTGGGATTTTATTTTTTTGTATTTATAAGCCCCTAAACTAATCCTAGATAATTCCTAATTAGAGTCCTAGTTTAATTATTTTATTCCCTTTTTTTTCCTTTTTTTTACTAAAATTCGTATTTTACTATTCATCTATAAAAAAATATTTTTTTTTATCTTTTATTAGTTAATTAATTACCTTCATACCTTAAGTATTATAAAAACCTAAGCAAATTTGGTAACCCATTTTGCTTATAAACTACTTTTTAAAAATAACTTTTCATTTCCAAATTCACTTTCCAAAAATAGAAATTTACATTTTTTTCTTAACCTAACTTCTAAAACCTAATCAACCCTTAGAATTACTAATACTTAATACATACACATAATGATACATACACAATTAACGCGAAAACGCTAAAATCACACAAGTCATTTACATGTCACCAAAAGTGAACGAAATGAACTCATGCAAACTCCATCATAATCAAACCTCAATGAGATTCTCACACTCACTAGGTTGATTCTCAAACCTCATAAAACACACATAGAACACATAAAATCACAAAATTTCATAAACCAAACTTATAGAACAGATAATTAGGCCAACGCTATGGTTTGACCAACCTGCTCAAGCCATGGTTGTCATAGTAGAATCACCATTGTCGATTCTCTTACCAAGATCTTCATTTTACCAGCTGCAAATGATGAAAAATGAATAGCTTTAATCATTATTTACCAAAATGAAACTATTTAAATAGATTTTTACAATTATTCATGCAAGAATAACGAAGGATTTACTATGTAACAATGTGATGAAGATTGGAGAGAAAATGTGTACTATAAGTGATACAGCTTCTATAGTATTTATGCAAATATTTCGGCTGGAGATAGCATTAATTTTTTAAACATACTAATCAATATCCGCATGTTAATATTAGAAAAGACGATCTCATTAGATTCTGATACATTTTTATTTCCTTTTTTTCTTTTTCTAATGAAAAAGATGTCTGCCAATAAATAATAGATTACTTTACAAATCTTGCAAGCACCAAAGAAAACCATCTTCTACATGAACTCAATTCAGCAATTGTATAGAAAAGACTAAAGGTGACAATATGGGTGTAACTAGCCAGATGAATTATTTCTTATTGTGGCAAAACGAATGTGCAGGGCTATAATCAACCCCAAATATATTTAACTATTTTTTTCTAATTTATGCATTTATAATGTGTTGATTATGTTTCTTGTAAGCATTTGTATACACCTCCAATGACTTTCAATGTGCTTGACCAATTTTCCATGTTTTCTTCTATGTTAAATCCTTCAGCTTGACCCATTCGACCTGCTAAATATAAAAACAAGCCCAAATCGGCCCAATTATTAGTTGATGGTTCAAAACTTTCCACCTCTAGAATAGACCATAACTTGTGCATTATTGCCTTCCTTGCACAAAGCCGCAACGTAAAACCGTTGCCACAAAAAGTAAGAAAATAGGAAAGTTTACCTTTTGGTTCCTCTTGCTTTCCTTCCTCATCCACCTAGTCATCGGCATCGTCATCATCATCGTCTTCTTTTATGTATTAAACTCATCCTCCTAGACGGCCTCTCCAGTGAACCATGAAACAACATGCGTATGATTTTGCCTTGGTGGGTTGAACTACATAAAAGATACAAAAAACATGTCAGGTTGAGACTACATATATCAGTAAACTCATGCAATGCCCAAGTCTTGCTCCATTTTATTTTGAAGTTCTTGAGCTTCCAAAAGAGATTCATCAATGGCAAATAAGAACCATGTAACCCTTGCGGATTTTCCAGTATCATTATGTTCTATTTAAGTCCTTTGAATTTTTAACTTTTACTGTTTTCCATCAGGATCAGTTACCGTGTTTACGGTAGTCAATTTATTATCAATGTGATTATTAGCTCAACTATTCTCTTAAATTATCTTTTGTGGATAATTTATATCTATATTTGATCAATTTTCGAGAGGTTGTCCCGCAAACGGCTTAAAATATCAAACAACGCGTTTCGACACGTCCGTTAATGGTCCATATCAAATCTAAAACAATTTAATTTATTTACCTATAGTGTAAATATTCAAAGTTCATCTAAAAACATTTTTACATTCATTAAAAATGCAAGGAATCTTCGAGTCACATTTTAAATCATGGAATATGATCGTTAGATAACCCGACAAGAGAAAAAACACACCTAGGATTCCCCCTAGGATGCTTCCACCGTTCAAACCCCACAAAGAGACCACAAGGCTATTTTTTAGCTTGTGCGTCTCAAGCATGCATCTCTTTTTGTCCTTTTTGATTCTATAATACACACACATCTCATTTCATAACACACACAACTTCATTCTTTCTCTCTTTTCTCTCTTGGTTCGTCCAAAAACACACACCACACACACTCATTATATTTTTGATTTTGATCCAAGAATGTAAAATATAAAATGCATTCGGGTTGATTCTAATAAGCGCAGGTTCATAAAAACAACGTTTGGGTTATCGGTTTCGTGTTAATCTTATCTTCAAAACCCTCTTTTGTAAGTCGTCTTATTTCAAATATTCTTGTACTTTTAGTAGTCTAGTGATGCATAAATGTTGGTTGTACGGTTCGTTTTCTAAAAATCAAAAGCTTAATTTTTCGAAATGAATAAAAAGGGGTGTTGTTTGGTTCGAACTAGGGTAAAAAGAGCACAAGGAAAATATCATTTTTATATTTTGGTTGTGATGGTTGAATAACATTTATGTATTATGTAGCTTATTTATCATTTAGCGTAACAATAAGCTTTCGAAGAGCTTATTGTAGCTTAATCGAAGCTTATTTGGTTTCTGTCATAAAAAGGTCACAAGGAAAGTGGTTTTGGATATGTACCTATCATATCATATTTTAATAGCTTATTTCAAGGACTAAAAATAGCTTATAGCTTTTTGCTTATTTAATTAGCTTTATATTTGGTTTTGGGCGTATAAAACCCACTGCCCGATAAGGCCCAATAAGACGTGAATTATTGTGGACCTTATTGAGGTCCGACTTATTTTTATGACTTTTGGTTATAGCTTATGTTGATATTTAAGAACTCGTGTAGCTCAACGGCTTAATGATAAGCTAAATATAGCTTATTTTGGGCTTAAAACGGCACGGCCTAATAAGCTAAGCCCAAACCGTGGCTTAGTCTTGGTCCATGAGCCTTGGCTTCTTTTGTGGCTTATTCTTTGAACTTATTTTATTAATGGGCTTGATAATGGGCCTAAATCGGATTTTAAAAACTAATAACGATGTTTTAGACTACTATTGGGCTTTAAGGCCCAATAAACGAAAACTAGTCGTTTTAAACGTTATGGTTGGTATTTTGAAAGCGAATTATACTTATATTGCTAAAAGAGTTAATTAGAGAAATGAGTTTTGATAAATCATCGCAAAAATGTAGATTTTGGCATTTTGTCGGAATTTCAATTATTTGGGAAAAATGCTTGAAAAATAAGGTCTAAGACCTTGGAAAACGTTATTAAACGAACGAGTCATGCCGAAATTTTATAAAATATATATACATAGAAAATATTTCACTAAAATTTATTATCTCAAAATCCGACAAAAGAACGAAATAATAAAATATTATTATTTTAATAAACGACTAAAAGACGAAAAATATATTTTAAAATTTCATAAGTTATAAAACTTCTCTATATTGTTAAAGTAATTAGAACGTGTCATTTCTTATAAATAATACAATTAAATTAGATAACTTGGGATTACTGGATGGAATATCAGAGTGTATTACTTATTATATATTTTTACTTGTCTCTTTTCTTTAAATAGTAAAACTAGATAGCATTAATGTACATACTTCAACTTATCTACTTCGGGTCTAAATCATCAACCATCACACAGCCAATAACATTAAAAGCGACTGTACAACACACATTTTGACTCCTATGCATCAACCTAAATCATACATTTGAAAACACATTTCTAAATCGGACATTAACTGGATTAGGTCGTGTCTGGACGCCGTTGCATACAATTTTTTGATCATAATCACTGCTACTTATCTTCTTTGTTAAGGTGAGTTCTCGTAGCCCCATTTTCAAACTATTTTCCGTTGGGGGAAGATGATACTCAAGTCTATTTTAAACATATTTTCATCACTGTGCAAAACAAATTCATACTTTTTAGACAATGCTATGTGCCTATGACTGCTATGTGAATGACATGAGGATTATTTGAACAAGTTTTGCGGAACTAATCATTTGTGCATGAGTTATATGTGAACTTGTATGCAAGGACAATTTGTCAACCAATGTTAGCTCCAGCTGGTAGGCCCTAGGTGCGGAGGACAGTAAGCGCTCAGACCATTTGCGAATGGTTGGTATCATTGGAATGCTATGAATCTATGTGAATACTATGAATCTATTTAAAATGCTATGAATCTATTTATCAAACACTATGATAGCATGGGATTGCTATGTGGAAATCAAATATCATGATAGCATGGATTTCCTATGTTGGGATCTAAATATATTGCATGCATTCTGCTTTCATATTGCACAATTATCCACTTATTAATCTATAGCACAACAACTGGGTTTGCGTCTAAACTTACGAGCTCACCAACGTAATTTTGACCTTTTAGAGTATCATTTTCAGGTGAAGTGAATGCTTGTTGATAGAAAGTTAGCAGGCTTAATAGCAGACCTTAAGATTACCCCTTAAGGATTCATTCTATGGAGACTGCATTTTAGGAATTCTATTTATGTTTCATTTTTGATCTCTAGACTTGTATCACTCTGATGTTGAGGAGTTGAGTTGTAATAATTCCAGACTATGTGATGTGTTCTCGACTTGTCTTGGCACAAGTCCATGCTTGTTGTCGGAGAACGTTGGGAAACTTTGTTTCAATGCATTTAGATTTCTCTATATTGACGCCTTGTGTTATGACAATCAATTTCTCCGTTACGCCTCGTGTTTCCGCCTTAGTCGGGGTGTAACATATTAGTATTCAGAGCTAAGGTTATAGAGAATTAGGTGATTTGGCCTAGAATTTAACCTAATAACCTTCATATAGCTTGCATAATAGGATCTTCGTATGCGGTTTTCGCTTATATTCGTCTATGCATGTAATAATCGTCTATCATATTAGATAAGTCAATCACTAGGCTGTGTGAGCCAGATACTGAGTACAACTGGGAAATGATACATATATAAGTACGGTGGCCAACGTAATTATAGATGCATCATGACCCACGCAGACTTGGTGATCCTGTTTACTTAAATCGGTGTAGACACCTTAGGGTCGTAATTTGATATATAGTATATTAGGACCGTCTATATGAAATCTCTATCCTACCTAATGTTACCTATGTCATCCCTTGTGTAGATAATGCCGCCAAGGATGACGACACAAAGTGCAGGCCGATCAGCTGCTACACCATGAGGTAGAAGGACTGGTGGACGGACTGGTAAAGGAGGTGGTGGTAGATAGAAATGACAAGATCTTCAAAGCTTGCTTTGGTTGGATCATCATAAGAGTATTCTTACAACAAGAGAATGATTGAGCATTTATGTATCATATGAAAATGTGGGATTTTATAGATGCATTGGCTGATCTATGTGTGTTTAAAATGCAGAGAAAATGTGTATAAAAGAAGTGAGGAAATGGTGAAAAATGGCTTGGTATTTATAGGCAAACACTTCTACTGTAGCCCGGTTCCGCCGGTTCCATTGTAGAATGGAACCGGCCATTGTTCTTCAATGGAACCAGCCTACAGTAACTAAATCCGGATTTGAAAGATTTTATGATATTAAATCTTATGAAATCCAATGTGATCTTGAAAGATTTTATCTTGATTGGTAAGATATGGTGATGTCATGGATGAGGTAAAATTACAAGCTTTTTTCTTTAAAGAAATGTGTTAAAGTAAAAAGTATATATACTTAAAATGTAAGTTACTTTTGTTTAAGTATATGCAAAATGTGAAATGAGGTTTCATCATAATGCAGCATAACAAACATGTATGAACCCGTGTTGTAACATACAAAGACTCGAGACGTCGAGATGTGTTGATGTATGTTGAAACAAAATATGATGAGTAACTTGTACATTTGACGTTTTTTAATATACAAGTACAATTTTGTCATTATCTGTGTAGATTAAATACCGTAATATTTGCACTAACAATCTCCCCCTTTTGATGATGACAAAATATGTAAACGTAATATAATGTAAAAGTTACTTGTATCCCCGTAATACCTTTACATTACCTTCTCCGTTTACACTCTTCTCCCCCTTTTGTCAAAGCAAAAAGGGTGTGTCCTTGGAGTTTAACTTCATTTCTCCCCAAAAAGGCGAGCTTGTATCATCCCTAGTGAAGTTAAATGGTCTATTCTAACCCCTTATGTTGTTTCATCCTCTAGGTAATTGTCCTTGGTCTATAACGGATTCATGACTCAAATTTGAAAGCTTAACCTACAAAAAGGTTAGTTTCGTGTAACATATATATAAAATGAGAACTATATGATGAAGAAATGACATCTTTGCAGGTCAAAACGTAAAGGATTGTCGAAGAGTAAAAATGATGATAAATGCGTGCATGCTCCCCCTTGTTCGAGGCGTCAAGATACAATTAAAAAACTACAAATAAAAATTAGTGCAAAACTAGATTCGTCCTTGGACGAGTAAAATATATACAACAAAGTGTATATATAAAATGCATGCTATGAAAGCTTGACAGAAGCTCCCCCTTGCTCGAGGGCGTCAAGTATGATCCTACAAAACAAACGATTAATGCAATAATAGCTTTTGTTCGTAGACAAATATGTCATATACAGCGAGTGTATAGACGACCCAATATGATTTCTTGAAGAATGCTCCCCCTTGCTCGAGGGTGTAAAAATAAACCTAAAAAGGAAAATGAATGATGCAAACTTCATCATTATGCCATATACCGCAAAGTGTATACGCTTGAACCTACAAGAGAAAATTAATAAATGTAAACTTTGTCCGAAGACAAGTATGCCATATACTGCATCGAGTATATGAGTGAACCAAAAAGGAAATGATATGAGAAGGTAAATTTCCTCCGTAGACAAGAATGCCATACACACTAAAGTGTATATTTGAACATACAAAAAAAATATTAGTGCAAAATATATATACTTCGTCTTTCGATGAAGTCATAAAATGTATATATGATGCAATATGATTCTCTAATCCTAGAATGCAATATGATTTTCCAAAAAAAGCTCTTAGAAAAGTAAGCTAAAAAGGTATAATCCTACTACTTGCATCATCACAGTTGGATTTGGTGGTGAGGTTGTTGAAGAATGTAAGAACGTGTTTGAGAATGAAACGCATTTCATTACGAAATTCATTTGGCTTTTGACAAAAGATAATTATGAGTGTTAGGATATGTAAAAGGTGATTAAAGCTTCATGGGTTGAATTGGTTTTGAGTGTTAGGATACTAGTAGGTTGTGGTTATGAGTGTTAGGATACTAGTAGGTTGTGGTTATGGTGGTGGTAGCGGAAAGATTCATGATGATTTTCTTGTAAGGAAGACTCGGTGGATGACTCAATATTAAACAAAGTAAAAGATTAACTCTAAAAACCTTACTTTATTGGGTTTATGAAGCCATAGAGGTGCTAGACAGAGACAATTTAATGAGTAGTAAAAAAGGTGGCGGAAGGGGATGGTGATGTGAATGACAATGAAAGTAAAAAAAAAAACTACTAACAAAGTATGCTATTAGTAAATGATATGATGAATATGCATAAATATGTAATAAAAATATAATAAAGAAAGATAAAATGTGCGAAGAGCACAAAATAAGCTTGATAAAGAAATCGAAACCATATTGACCTACAAAAATTCAAATGGGTTAGTTTGAAGTTTAATGCAAAAAGTAAGAATATCATTTTGCAACACGATAGTTCAAACATTTATACCAACAAACACGAAAGAAACTTATTCAAGTATTATTACACGAAAGAGTTAACAAGTAGACATATAGATAGACAAATATGCAATCAAAACACGTTCGCAAATAGACACAAAGATATGGAAAACCTTAACTACGCGACAGAGGAGGACAAATATTGCAACTAGCTTAGAAAGGCATAATACATGTTCGAAAAATATTGGATGATTCTATGAATTTTAGAAGGACTTAAGAGCTAGATAAGTCAAAACTAAATATTGAGCGACCTTAATACAAGTACAAATAACCTAATTAAAGTGTTGGACACAAAAGTTAACTACCACAAACGGCAAAAGTTGCCTTCTGTAGAATCGGCAGCAGCGGTTCCATTGGCTCAATGGAACCGGCTTTGCTGCAGATGGAACCTGCCCTTGCAGACAAGGTTCCTTAAATCTTAAAAACTCTAAAAATTTTCCAAATGATTTCTATACCTATTTTTCGCTTGCGATAGTGATTAAATAGAGTTTTTTGATAATGCAAAAGGCTCATGGAAAATATTTAACGCTTAGATCCTATAATTTTCTATTATACTAAACGCTCCTAATTCTAGAGGGGAATGAAAGACAAGAAGCATGAATTGCATAAAAAACCAACCAAAAGCATAAACGATTAAGATTACAAACAAGCATTCAAGAATTCAAACAAAAACGATATGAGAAATACGCATATCATACAAGAACGTGTTTCAAATAGTTCAACCAAACACAAGCATAATGAAGAAGCATGAATGACACAAAGGATATGGCCAAAGGAAACAAATGGGCATAAGATCACATATAGCATTTGAGTTTATTTATTTCTAAAACACAAGTATCAACCTTGTTATATTGTTCATTCACTTGTTTGTCGATTTTGGTTATTAATTAAAATAATGTGGCTTCAAAAGGAAGATCTTAAACTTCTACAAGTGTACAAAAAATACTTTGACATAACATAATAGCAAAAGAGGCAAATAATCATGTAGCAATCTCATATAAGAAACAAGATGCAAATATCATACAAACCATGTTCAAGCATGTGAAAATTATAGATATAAGAAATGCCAACAAGGAACAAGAACTACCAAACATATATCAAAAATCATCATGTATCAAAATGACAAATTACGAGATCATACGAGACATCATATAAGAGACAAAATTACTTCTAATGCAAACATCATGTAAGTCATGATTAAGCCATAACATTTTGTAACACGAGTACAAGCATAAAAGCGTTTAAAAACAAAACAAAACCTTTCTTAAAGATTACGCATTTTACAATTAATCAAATAGTTATCAAACACCAAGATGACGACAAATAAAATAATCAAACAAGAACATATAATCAACACATGTATATGCAATCCAAGATGCCATGATAAACCAACAAAAGAAAGATCATGTTTACTACTAGTATGGAAAACATAGCATTAGTGGTGTTTGGGAGATGGAGAGCAAGATGGTGAACTAGTGGTTATAGAGGATTGATAAGATGAAATGACAATGTCACAATGTGTAGATGATTTTAACAAAGTATTTTTGAAATGCCCTTTTTCCAAGAAAACCAAAAAAAAAATTTTTTTTGGCGAAAACGCCATGACCAGAAATTGACCTTTAGTTATTATTTTAGAAACTACAAATCAATATTTGAGACTATATAGAATCATTTTCCTTTAAAATGGCGGGTGACACAAGTTCTAATTCCATATTATTGATTTTACATGAAATTCCTAAAATAACCCATTTTCTACAAAACTTGTTGTCCCGATTTTATATATGGCTAAGATGACCGAAACTCGAATTCATAACATCAAAACTTCCAGAATTTGTTTATAAAATATACACTTCAATATCAAATACACACTTGGCCTAAATGAACCGCGGAACAGTTCTTTATGGGTTTTTGCCAAACATCAGTTTTGACCCGTTTTAACCAAAACAATAACTTATTACTTTGACCCGCTTTGAAAAATACTTTTTAAAAAGCTAGCAACAATATAATCATAACACTTCCTCTTTACTTGAGTAGTTTCGGATTAAACAAAAAATAAAAAAAAAAAAAAAAAAAAATGAAAAAAAAAAAGTTATAAAGAAGACATTCAAGTTGCCAATCCTACTTTTATGTGCATAATTTTTATGACAATATTTGTCAAAACACTTATCTAGCATACTTAGTTTTTATTCTCAAGGTTTTATTAAGATATTGATATTATGTGAGAAGTTGACATAGCATATACAAGGAAGGAGAAATATGCCAAAATGAAGTGCACGAAACCTAGCATAAGACATAGTATGCATATTCATGAAATCGAAAAGCTAAAACATAAATAACATGTTATCCCAAACACTAATATTACACAAAAACAACAAGTTCAAATACGAGATGTAAAGATTATATAATACTAAATAAGATGCAACAAGTAATCATAGAGCATATCATACATTATAAACATATCATGACTAGTATAAGTTGACGAAACATTCACGAAAATGCATTTTTGACAAAATTAGGAGTTCTACCAAACACTCCTTTTGAAACCATATAAATATTCTTTAAGAAGCTAAATCAACAACCTAGCAGATGAAAGACATGATAAGGTAGACACATATATTTCACAAATAAACAAGTTCAAATACAACCTGAAATAGGCATATGATCAAGATATATAAGCAATGCAAAGTAAAACAACTAGACATTTAGCATATCGTACGAAAAAGTTCTTTTTGCCTTGTGTTGAATAAGACGATGTGTACCAAGCTTAATTAATGGCCAAAATACTTTATTTTCAAAGAAGGATGTATCAAAGTTCAAAGGATACCAACTAAAATTTCCTAACTCAAAAGTTTAAGTTTCTATACGAAATTTGAAATTTTGGACACTTTGTAGTATTTTTCAAATTCGACTTACTTAAATTTTGGACACTTTGTAGTATTTTTCAAACCTCTAACCCATTTTATTAGAAACTAGACTCAATTCTCTTCAAAACGATAGGTTGCACGACTCGTACGGATTTACGGTTAAGTTTTTATGACCTTTCAAAGTTGATCAAAAATTTGCAAACCTACTGTAGATCCGGGTCCGCCGGTTCCTTTGCTAAATGGAACCGGATTTGTTAATGAACAGAACCGCCGATCTGATCGATTTTTCCAAAAACACATATTTTAACTCGACAAAAAGGTTTAACAGTTGGTACGCTTTAAGGTAAACTTATATAACAATTTTTTAACATTATTCAAGCTTGTATAACAATAATATTCAACAATCAAGACTTCTAAGAATGGAACAACGATATACTTTTCATATTAAGTCCCGCTTTTCAGATAGTTTGATACATGGATCATGCTCGGTTTTGAAAACCATTTGTTTTGAAAACTAGAGCCACCCGCTCTGATACCAATTATTGTAAAACATAGAGGGGGGAGGGGGTGAATACGTTTCCAATTAAAATTTAAAAACGTTTGCATCAAATACCCGAACAACCGTGACTTAATATGAAACATACCAAATATACTCTATGACTATATGAACAATGGAAACATAGAATAATCACGTAGTCCAAACACAATCATAAACAACAAGTCACAACACAATCTTAAGCATAAGATAAATAGAGAGCAATAAATAAAATAAAGAGCAAACCGAACACGATGATTAATAGTGGTTCGGTCACGAAGCTCCTCTCCGCCCTACTCCACTCCCTAAGTACCCAACTCGAGAGTTACTTCACTAGATCAACAAGCTCCCTTCTCGGCGAAGAAAACCTTACATAACATTGCTTATAATTTATCCGGTACAAAGCTAAATACTGAGTCCTAACACCGGTAGAACCAACCCCACGTCGCTTACACTTTATCCGGTACAAAGCTAAATACCGAGTTCTTACACACCGGGTAGAACCAACCCAAACCCAATATAACAAACCTTGTGTTTTATGGCACAAACACATAAACCATATAATTCTATTTGGTGATACAAAATGTAATTACAATGATGATCCAAGACAATGTGTCTAATGAACATAAATGCCTAATATAAAATAACTTTCATTGATAAGAAGCCTTTAAATTGATGTTAATGATAAGATCTCCAATCTTATAGATCTACATATGGGTATGCTAGGTGGTAGATAGAAATGGCAAGATCTTTAAAGTTTGCTTTGGTTGGATCATCATAAGAGTATGCTTACAACAAGATGAATGTTAGAAGCATTATGATCATATGTAAATGGGGTATTTTATAGATGCATTGGCTGATCTAAGTGTGTTTAAAATGCAGAGAAAATGTGTGTAAAGAGGTAAGGAAATGGTGAAAAATGGCTTGGTATTTATAGGCAAACACTTCTATTGTAGCCCAGTTTCGCCGGTTCCATTGTAGAATGGAACCGGCCAGCGTTCTTTAATGGAACCGGCCTAGAGTAACTAAATCCGGATTTTGAAAGATAATTTATGACATATTAAAATCTAAGAAATGCACAATGTGTCTTGAAAGAATTTATCTTGATTTGGTAAGATATGGTGATGTCATGGATGAGGAAAATTACAAGCTTTTTTCTTTTAAAGAACATGTGTTTATAGAAAAATGTATATATACTTAAAAAATAAGTTTACTTTTGTTTCAGAAATATGCAAAATAATGAAAATGAGGTTTGATCAATAATGCAGCATAAACAAACAAGTACGAACATGTGTTGTTAACAATACAAATACTCGAGACTCGAGAATGTGTTGATGTATTTAACAAAATAGATGAGATAACTTGTACCTTTGATGTATATGTATTACAAGTTACAATTTTGTCATTACCAAAACAAACGAGAATGTATAGATTAAATACCGTAATATTTGCACTAACAATTCATAAGACTTGTATCACTCCGATGTTGAGGAGTTGAGTTGTAATAATTCTAGACTATGTGATATGTTCTCGACTTGTCTTGGCACAAGTCCATACTTCTTGTCAGAGAACATTGTGACACTTGTTTCAATGAATTTAGATTTCTCTATATTGACGCCTTATGTTATGATGATCAAATCTCTATCACGCCTCGTGATTCTGTCTTAGTCGAGGTGTGACAGATTGGTATCAGAGCCAGGTTTATAGAAAATTAGGTGGGATGGCCTAGACTATAGCATAAGAACCTTCATATAGTTTGCATTATAGGATTTACGTGTGCGGTTTCTGCTTATACTTGGTTATATGGATTATTATCTATCGTCCATCGTAATAGTTAAGTCAACCACTGACTGTGTGGTATTCGATACTGAGTATAACAGGGAACTGATGCATTTAAATATACGGTGGCCAACGTAAATATGAATGCATCCATGACCCAGCGACGGACTTGGGGATCCTGCACACTTAAATCGGTGTTGACACCTTAGGGTCGTAATTCGATCTATAGTATACTAGGACCCTCTATATGTGAAATCTCCCTCTTACCTAATGTTATCTATGTACTCCCTCATGTAGATAATGCCGCCAAGAATTATGACACTAAGTGAAGGTCGATCAACTACTGCACTAAGAGGTGGAAGGACCAGTGGATGGACTGGTAGAGGAGGCGGAGGAACTAAAGAACCAACATGCAGAGTTGGTGGGAGAACTAGTGAACCTGATGGTAATGGAGGTGACCATGGTGTCGAGGAAAAAAAAAAAAAAAAAAAAAAAAAAAAGGGGGGGGGAAAAAAAAAAACATGGGGGGGGGGGGGGGGGGGGGGGGGGGGGGGGGGGGGGGGGGGGGGGGGGGGGGGGGGGTTTTTTAATAAAATTGGGGGGTTTTTTTTGGGGGGGGGGGGGGGGGGGGGGTAAAATATTTTTTATTTTTATTTGGGGGGGGGGGGGGGGGGGGGGGGGTTTTTTTGGTTTTTTTTTTTTGGGGTTTTTATTTTTTGGAGGGTCCCTGACTTCTCCAGGGTCATCACTCATCAATTGAAAAACCTGCTTCCTACTATCATTACTCGAGTAGGTAGCCAAGCCAGCAACATCCAGGGTGATGATAGGAATGTTAAGAATGTTAACGTGAATAATGGTCAAGGTGGTTGTTCATACAAGGAGTTTATGGCATGTAACCAAAGGACTATGAGGGAAAGGGTGGTGCGATAGTTTACACTCGTTTGATTGAGAAAATGGAATCAGTTCATGATATGAGTGGGTGTGGAGATAACCAAAAGGTCAAGTACATTGCCGGTTCATTTATCGGTAAGGCACTGACATGGTAGAACTCCTAAGTCCATACTAGAGGTCGGGAAGCCACAGTTGGCATGACCTGGGAAGACTTTAAGACTTTGATGAGAGAGGAGTTCTGTCCAAACAATGAGATGCAAAAGTTGGAAACTAAGTTTTAGTGTCACACCATGGTCAGGGCTGGCCATGCTGCGTACACTGATCGATTCCATGAGCTTTCTAGGTTAGTACCTCATTTAATTACCCTTGAGAACAAAAGGATTGAGAGGTACATCTATGGCCTTGCTCCACAGATTCGTGCGATGGTGGCAGCAACAGAGCCAACAATAATTCCGAGTGTTGTACTAAAAGCTAGAATGTTAACCGATAAGGCAATTAGGAATGGATCGATGAGGAAGAATACTGAGAAGTAAGGAAACGGCAGGGAGCCGAGTAGGGATGGGAATGTTATGAATGACAACAAGAGAGCTAGGACTTGGAGGGCGTTTGCCTCAACCACTAACCCTGTTAGGAGAGAGTACACAGGTGCCGCCCCCAAATGTACAAACTGCAACTATCACCATCTACCTGAGATGCCTTGTCGTACGTGTACGAACTACAACCGCTTTGGGCATTTTGCCAAGGATTGCAGGGTGGGGCCTAGGATGGTGAATCCAGTTAATGCTAGAAACCCAATTGCAGCTCGCGGATTGTGCTTTGAGTGTGGTAGTACTGATCATTACAAGGCAGCATGCCCTAGGTTGAACCGAGCACCAAGACTAGGAGGTAATCGTCCAAATCAAGCTTTGGATGTTGATGGGGGTCAAGGTCGTAGAAACAATGGCAACTAGGAACGTGGAAGGGAATTCATGCTGGGAGCAGAGGAGGCTCACCGGGACCCAAACATTGTGACGGGTACATTCACTTTAAACAATCACTATGCTACAACTCTATTCGATTCTGGTGCCGATTATAGCTTTGTTTCCACTACTTTCATACCTCTAATAGACATAGAGCCCAATAACCTAGGTTTTAGCTATGAGATTGAAATAGCTAGTGGTCAACTAGTAGATATCAATAAGACTATTCGAGGTTGCAAATTAGAGATAGAAGTTCATACCTTTGATATTGACTTGATACCGTTTGGACACAGTAGTTTTGATGTAATCGTAGGGATGGACTGGTTATCCAGACACAAGGCCGAGATTGTTTTCCATGAGAAGGTAGTTAGAATTCCACTACCAAATGGCGAAATGCTTAGAGTCTTAGGAGAAAGGCTAGAAGAGAAGGTGAGACACCTCATGAGTGCAAAGCCTGAAGAGCAGAAACTGGAGGACATAGTTGTCGTTAGAAACTATTCCGAGGTATTTCCTGATGACCTATCAGGATTACCCCCTTCCCGATAAATCGAATTTCGTATCAACTTAGTCCTTGGAGAAACACCGGTTGCAAAGTCTCCTTATTGTTTGGCGCCCCACTAAATGGAGGAGTATGTCGAGTCGAACTCAGAGAACTCAAAGGACCAAGGGTTTCCTTCGCCTAAGTTCATCACCATAGGGGAGCACCGGTATTCATTCATCAGAAAAAGGAAGGTTTCTTTTAGGAAGTGTATCGATGATAGAGATTGAATAAGTTATTCATTCAACTTCAAGGATCATAGTATTTCTCTAAGATAAACCTTCGGTCCAGATACCATCAGTTGAGAGTGCATGAGAACGACATTCCAAAGACTACATTTAGAACTTGATATGGACATTTCGAGTTTATAGTAATGCCTTTTGGTCTGACGAATGCACCATCGTTATTTATGGACTTGATGAACCGAGTATGTAGACCCTACCTAGAAGAGTTTGTTATCGTATTCATAGATGACATTTTGATCTACTCTAAGACAAAAGAAGAACATGAGATGCATCTAGGATTAGTCTTAAACCTGCTCAAGTAGGAGAAATGTATGCAAAGTTTTCCAAGTGTGAATTTTGGTTGCGAGAAGTGTAGCTCCTTGGGCATGTGATTAATGGTGAGGGCATTCATATAGACCCTAGTAAGATTGAGGCCGTTAAGAACTGGGAAGCCCCCAAAACACCATCTAAGGTCCATTCATTCTTAGGATTAGCTAGATATTACCACCAATTCATTAAGAACTTCTCCAAGATTTCTAAGTCACTTACCATCTTGACTCAGAAAAGCAAGACGTTTGATTGAGGTGAGGAACAAGAAGCGACATTTCAGACCTTGAAGGATAAGTTATGTAATGCCCCTGTTTTAGCTCTCTCTGATGGACTAGAAGACTTCGTGGTATACTGTGATGCATCATGCTTAGGCCTGGGGTGCGTGCTAATGCAGAGGGGCAAAGTGATTACTTATGCCTCTAGATAGTTGAAGATCCACAAAAAGAACTATACCACTCATGATCTAGAAATAGGTTCCATTGTTTTTGCCCTCAAAATTTGGAGACACTACTTGTACAGGACAAAGAGTGTCATTTATACCAACCATAAAAGTCTACAACACATCCTCAATCGGAAAGAACTGAACATGCAACAACGTCGCTGGATAGAGCTTTTCAGTGATTATGACTGCGAAATTCGCTACCATCCTGGTAAGGCGAACGTAGTAGCAGATGCACTAAGTAAAAAGGAGAGGATTAATCCTAAGAGAGTTAGAGCTATGAACATGACCATTCAGTCGAGTATCAAGGATAAGATACTAGCGGCTCAGAATGAAGCATCTGAAGCTGTCAATGCACTAGCAGAAATGCTGCGAGGGCTAGACAAGCAGATGGAACGTAGGAGTGATGGAACATTTTATTATCTAGATCAAATATGAGTTCCTTTGAAGAGTGATGTAAAAAACTTGACAATGGATGAAGCCCATAAGTCAAAATACTTAGTTCACCCAAGAGCCGATAAGATGTACTATGACCTTAGGGACATGTACTGGTGGCCGGGAATGAAGAAAGATATAGCTTTGTATGTTAGCAAGTGTTTGACTTGTTTAAAAATTAAGGCTGAACATCAAAGGTCATCTGGCCTACTGCAGCAACCTAAGATCCATGAATGGAAATGGGAGAGAATAGCAATGGACTTTGTCACAAAACTACCAAGGACTAGTAGTGGGCATGATTCAATCTGGGTCATTGTGGATTGATTAACTAAGTCAGCTCATTTTCTACCTATGCGTGAAGACTATAAGATGGATAGGTTAGCTAGACTTTACCTAAATGAAATCGTTGCAAGGCATGGTGTCCTAATCTCGATCATATCTGATCATGATAGTTGTTTTACATTAAGGTTTTGGCAGTCAATGCAAGAAGCACTAGGAACCTAATTGGACATGAGTATGGCTTACCATCCTCAGACCGATGGTCAGAGTAAGCGCACTATCTAGACCTTCAGAGACATGCTCAGAGCATACGTCCTTAACTTCGGGGTAAGTTCGGATGTTCATCTTCCATTGGTTGAATTCTCATACAACAATAGTTATCATTCTAGTGTGAGGTGTGCACTGTTCGAAGCCTTGTTTGATAGAAAGTGCCACTCACCAATCCTATGGGTAGAAGTTGGAGAAGGACAATTGATAGGGCCTGAGATAGTGCAAGAAACTACTAAGAAGATCCACAGATCAAGGATAGGCTTAAGGTTGCATATGATCGTCAAAAAGCTATGCAGATAAGAGGAGGAAACCTTTAGAGTTCAATGTAGGTGATCATATCTTACTCAAAGTGATGCTTTGGAAAGGTGTAGTACGCTTTGGAAAGAAAGGAAAACTAGCACCTAGGTTTATTAGACCATTTGAGATCACTGAGAGGATCAGTCTAGTAGCCTATAGACTAAGACTACCTGAGGAGCTAAATGGTGTTCATGACACGTTTCACGTGTCGAACCTCAGGAAATGTTTAGCTGACCCAACACTATAGGTACCTTTGGAGGAGATCCAAGTTGATGCTAAGTTGAACTTCGTGGAAGAGCCTGTAGAAATCCTAGAACCGGAGATCAAGAAACTTAAACAGAGTAGGAATCCTATCGTTAAGGTGTGATGGAATTCGAAACGAGGACCTGAATACACGTGGGAACGTGAGGATCAAATGAAACTCAAATACCCTTATCTCTTTAGCTCTAGCACTAGTAGAATTTCGGGGGCGAAATTCTTTTTAAAGGGGGTAGAATGTAACCCTTGCGGATTTTCTAGTGTCATTATGTTCTATTTAAGTCCTTTGACTTTTTGACTTTTACTATTTTCCGTCAGGATCAGTTAACGTGTTTACAGTAGTCAGTTTATTATCAATGTGATCATTAGCTCAGTTATTCTTTTAAATTATCTTTTGTGGATATTTTATATCTATATTTGATCAATTTCAGGGAGGTTGTCCCACAAACGGCTTAAAATATCAAAAAACGCGTTCTGACACGTCCATTAATGGTCCATATCAAATCTAAAACAATTTAATTTATTTACCTATATTGTAAATATTTAAAGTTCATCTAAAAACATTTTTACATTCATTAAAAATGTAAGGAAACTTTGGGTCACGTTTTAAATCACAAAATATGATTGTTAGATAACCCGAGAAGAGACAAAACGCACCTAGGATTCCCCCTAGGATGCTTCCACCATTCGAACCCCACAAGGAGACCACAAGGCTATTTTTTAGCTTGTGTGTCTCATGCATGCATCTCTTTTTGTCCCTTTTGATTCCATAATACACACACATCTCATTTCAAAACACACACAACTTCATTCTTTCTCTTTTTTCTCTCTTGGTTCGTTCGAAAACACACACCACACACTTATTATATTTTTTATTTTGATCCAAGAACATGAGGTATAAAATGCATTCGGGTTAATTCTAATAAGCGCATGTTCATAAAAACAACGTTTGGGTTGTCGGTTTCGTGTTAATCTCATCTTCAAAACCCTCTTTTGTAAGTCATCTAATTTCAAATATTCTTGTCCTTGTAGTAGTCTAGTGATGCATAGATGTTGGTTGTACGGTTCGTTTTCTAAAAATCAAAAGCTTAAATTTTTGAAATGAATAAAAAAGGGTGTTGTTTGGTTCGAACTAGGGTAAAAAGAGCACAAGGAAAAGTTCATTTTTATATTTTGGTTGTGATGGTTGAATAACATTTATGTACTATGTAGCTTATTTATCATTTAGCTTAACAATAAGCTTTCGAAGAGCTTATTGTAGCTTATTCAAATCTTATTTGGTTTCGGTTATAAAAATGTCACAAGGAAAGTGGTTTTGGATATGTACCTATCGTATCATATTCTAATAGCTTATTTTGGTAGCTTATTTCAAGGACTAAAAATAGCTTATAGCTTATTGGCTTATTTAATAAGCTTTATATTTTGTTTTAGGCTTATAAAACCCACGGCCCAATAAGGCCCAATAAGTCGCGGCTTATTGTGGACCTTAGTGAGGTCTGGCTTATTTTCATGGCTTTTAGTTATAGCTTATGTTGATATTTAAGAACTCGTGTAGCTCAATGGCTTAATGATAAGCTAAAAATAGCTTATTTTGGGCTTAAAAAGGCACGGCCCAATAAGCTAAGCCAAAACCATGGCTTAGTCTTGGTCTGTGAGCCTTGGCTTCTTTTGTGGCTTATTCGTTGGACTTATTTTCTTAATGGGCTTGATAATGGGCCTAAATCAGATTTTGAAAACTAATAACGATGTTTTATACTACTATTAGGCCTAAAGGCCTAATATGTCACACCCCGCCAAGGCGGAAAAGCGAGGCGTAACGAGAATAGATATCATCTCAACACAATGGTGTCACAATAGAGAAAACTATATGAACTAAACGGAACATAAGGGACACAAAGTGTCATGAAAATACCCAAACAAACATAAAAGATATCTGGCTCACATCAATACCAAGACATGCAATACAACCAAAACAAGACTAAGCAATTCAAGCCAATCAAACATTCAATATTCAATCAAATGAGAAATAAACTAGGAAATTAAACTCCACATTGCAGCCTAAGGTCTTTTTAGCCACTTCTCTCAATCCTATGATCTTCATGATGCTCACCTAAAAATGATGCTTAAAATCATCAACACAAAGGTTGGTGAGAGTCATAGGTTTAGGACACACAATTCAAACCTTCAATCAATTATTGTGATTAATAAAGACAGGATAGGACAATTATGAACTATCATGAACTTATGCTAACATGCAATCCAAATCATCATATCAACAAACCAAATACTGGGTAGGCGTACCCATCCGATCCGTTCCAATACTGGGTAGGCGTACCCATCCGATCCATTCTAATACTGGGTAGGCGTACCCATCTGATCCATTCCAATACTGGGTAGGCGTACCCATCCGATCCATTCTAAAACTGAGTAGGCGTACTCATCTGATCCATTCAACAACACTTGACATGCCAAATATAGAACATGCAAGTAAATCACAATCAACATGTAACATTAAGTCATGTACCAATCACACAATGTCCATACTAAAATTAAAACACACAATCATAGCAATTTAAAACATTTCAAAACTATTTGCATCATTTCCATCCCAATTTAAAAGCAATATAAAAAGAGGGACTATGAAATCACCAGATGCTCAAGGCAGCTTCCTAAATTTCCTAACACAAAACTACAAAATACAATATAAACGTGTTACATGCGACTAAGGCAAAATGATTAAGTCCATGTAATAATTATATGATGGATGTCTAAGGGGTTTACATACCTACATGGGTCACCCCGACACCATCCCCAACTTTAACCCTCTCATTTACTCATAAGTCTACTTAACTACATTTTACCCGAAAACGTAAAATTTTAGTGTCACTTTTCTAACTTTCAACCCTTATCTACCGAACCTAATAAATTCTAAAATAAATCACCCATGTACCCTTAGGTGTTTAATAACTACCCAATAAGCCCAAAAAGTTATACACATGTGCAAATGCCTCAAATAAATTCCCAACTAAAAAGTACCCAGATTCAGATCTAAGCGCGCACTAAAAAGTTTGACATTGTTAACCATACTTAGACAACTAATCAGAACCTAAAAATTTGAGGAATGTTAATAGACATATATAAATTTAAAACTTTGTGTTTTGGTTAACCTTAAATTCGAACTTTTAGCAGGGGTTTGACCTCTCCAATTCAGGACCCATATCTTGACCCGTATTTACTGTTTGAAATTTTCCTTGTGGACTAACCATTTAAACTAACTTCCAGAATTCATAATCATTCGAGGCTAGGCTTTTTGAAAAGTAGACTCTTTAAACTACAATTTAGGCACTAGAAACACCTCAAAACACGTTACCATCATAGAGATATCATCAGTTGAACACATCTCTAAAATCTGCCAAACCCTAATTTACAAATTTACGCGATTTAAGCTTAACCGTTTACACCAATATGATCCTAATTAAACCCTAAAAAGACTTGAATGATTCATATAACTACGATTAATTATAGAAGTTTTTAAACCTTTTTGCTCCACCATGTTAATTGTTATCATGATTTAAAAAAAGGATTTTAGGCTGTTAGAAACCTTACCTCTTGATTAATTGTTCCTTGACACCACAATTCAGTGGCTAGCTCTTGATCAAAATTTTGTTCCTTTCCTTGTATTTTGGGAGGGAGGGTCATGGCACAAGAGAGATGGGAAGGCAGGAATTGGAACTAAATTTAGCGTAGGGTTTATAGATAATTAACACAAGTTCCTATCCTAACCCAACTCTTTTTACTTTTTCCTTTTTGTTCTATGGCCGGCCCCTAAATATATATATATATTTTTATTCCTTTTTATTTATTAATTATTACATTACTTAATTACTTAATTTCCTACAAAAACCTTTAGTAAAATTGGTAAAACCTTTTTGCATAAAAATTATATCTGCTTTCTTAATTATAACTTTCATTTCACTAAATTACTTTTAATATTAGAAAGTTCAATACTAACTCTCATCATTTCACGAATAATTCACTTCCCTTATTAGAACTACTTTCCATATTATCCAACACTAAATCATAATGCATATTTACCAAAGCATATGCATGCATTATCTTCACTTCATTTCCATTGTCACTACACATGGACAAAATAAAAATAGTCAACAAATACCTCAAACCCATTCAAGAATGAGATGAACACGTACTAGAATGATTAATCACACAACAGATAAACACATAGAATACTTATTATAGCACAAATACAACACTTAAGACAACTCTATAGGTATATGGGACTAACTTGATCAAAATACGGGTTCGGGTGTCACATACACTAAGTTTGAACATTATCCACAAAATGTTCTATAGAAAGTACTGTAAATCGATAAAGAGGAAAAAAAGCAAGTTGAAGAAATTAGGACTCCCCTGGTTTGCATTAATATGGAAAAGAAACATGCGATAACAGTAAATCGTCCTTTAAGAATCATCGATGTAACATTCTAAGAACTTCCAAGCTTCTTATCGTCAAATATAACTGTAATCAAAGACAAAGTTACAACTATAACCAAGCATTAATGTGCGATATAATAATAATACAAGTATGAAATTAGGTTGACTCTATAAGTAGTAAGACTTAGGATAAGAGAAAATGTTTAAAATCTAGGTTTTGCAGGTTTATAAAAGAATTACAACTATTCTTTTAGTGGTGTACTGTTTTATTTTCAAAACTACTTAAATTTCTTTGAGTTTTCCAGTAACTGGGTGTTTGACGCCGTCAGGAATATATTGACCCCATCACAGGTGTCGCGGTGACGGCGTCGCGTATAAATCGTGACGGGGTCTCCACACTCTGTGAAAACTCAATTTTCGTTTTGATTGAAAATATTTTCATGCACTTCATTCTGATAGTTTTTTTCTTCTTTAAAAACTGGATATTTCCCTACACTTATGCATGCAAAATACCTTTAATTGAATAAAGACGAAGTTTACCTAACAAACAAAGCTGATTACAAACCTAAATTCAAAAATTAATAAAACAAATAATATAGAATTAAAACACACAAGACACTCCTAATATGCAGGAAAAGTAAATATTGGGTTGCCTCCCAAAAAGCGTTTTTCTTTATTTACGAGTTTTGTAGCTAGACTCGAAGTCACATGTCCTTACATGACTTCTCCTTCATCGTCCAGAGTTATATCGTCATCTTTGTTGGTGTCTAATACAATTTTTTGATATGGTTTCACTCGTTGTTTATTTACGATGAATCCGTTCCCATCTTCATCGTATAGCTCAATTGCGTCATTATTCATGTCCTTGCATACTGAGAATGGTCCGTACCATCTTGACTATAGTTTTCTGAGGAACAGCCTTAAGCATGAATTGAAGAGGAGCACCTTATCGCCCTTCTCATAATTAGTCGGTGCTTTTATCCGTTTATCGTGCCATCTTTTTGCTCTTTCCTTATAGAAGATGGATGTTTCATAAGCATCGAGCCTCAATTCGTCCAGCTCATTGATTTGCAAGAAACGGTTTTCCCCAGCCTTTGTAAGGTCCAAATTGCAGTTCTTTATGGCCCAGTAGGCCTTGTGATCTAATTTGACAGGGAGATGGCATGCCTTGCCGTAGATTATTCTAAATGGGGTTGTTCCTAAAGGGGTTTTAAATGCTATCCGGAATGCCCATAATGCATCATCTAATTTGTAGGACCAATCTTTCATGTTGTTCCCGATGGTTTTCTCAAGGATACATTTTATTGCCTGGTTCGTGTTCTCAACCTGCCTATTCGTTTGAGGGTGATACGCGGTTAAGAATCGATGAATTACTCCATACCTTTTCATTGCTTTCTTCATTTGGTAGTTACAGAAATGAGTACCCCTATCGCTAATAAAGGCCTTTAGTATTCCAAATCATGCGAATAGTCTCTTGAGAAAGTTTACCATGTTCCGGGCATCATTGGTGGGGAAGGTCTGACCCACTACCCACTTTAATATGTAGTCAATATCTACCAGGATGTATTTGTTTCTGTTTGATGAGGGGATTAGGGTCACATACGAGATTCCCCAAACATCAAATATTTCATAGACTTGGATGCATTTTTGAGGTGTTTCATCCCTTGATGAGATGTTTCCTGCTCGTTGACATGCATCACTAACCTGTACCAACTTACGCACATCTTAGAAGATATGTGGCTAGTAAAACCCGGCCACAAAGACTTTTCTTGCGGTGGTGGCGATGCCATGATGTCCTCTAGATGGTCCATTGTGACATTGATAAAGAATTTGTGCTGCCTCAACTTCGGCCACACATCTTCGTATGATTCGGTCAGCACATTGTTTGAATAGGAAGGGCTCATCCCAAAAGTAATGCCTTAAATCGCTGAAGATTTTTTGCTTCTCTTGACGGGTGGATAGGAAGGGTAGTATTCGCGCTAGCTAAATAGTTATCATAGTTTAGCCATACCATGGTCGTTGTCTTTGTCAAAAATTGCCATTAACCGTTCTTCAAGAAATAAGTCCCTTATTTCAGCCTTGGTTAGCTTTCCAAGGTCTGGATTTTCAAGTCGGGAGAGATGATCAGCTACTAAATTTTCAGCATATTTCTTATCACGGATCTCGATATCGAATTCTTAGAGCAGTAGGATCCATCAAATTAACCGTGGTTTTGGATCTTGTTTTGTGAAGAGATACCGCAGGGCATAGTGATCCATGAAAACGATGGTCTTGGATAAGACCAAGTATTGACGGAATTTGTTGAATGCAAAGATGACATCCAAAAGCTCTTTTTCGGTAGTTGTGTAGTTTTCTTATGCTTCGTTCATTGTTTTGCTGGCGTAGTGTATGGGCTTGAAATGTTTGTCGATCCTTTTCCCTAGAACTGCCCCGACAACATAATCACTTGCGTCGCACATGATTTCAAATGGCAATGACCAATCTGGCTTGATCATGATTGGTGCTTGCGTCAGTTCATGTTTTAACTTGTCGAATGCTTGGATGCATTCTTCAGAGAAGTTAAATGGGTGTCTTTAACTAAGAGCTGGGTCATTGGGTGTGCGATTTGTAAGAAATCTTTTATGTAATCTCCTATATGAAACAGCGTGTCCTGAAAGTTCGAATGGCTTTTAACATTTGTGAGGATATCGGCAGTTTGGAGATTGCCTCATTGTTTGCTTTTTCAACCTTCAAATACCAGAACCTGAGACCTTTGTCCGAGGAATGACTCCTTCTTTTACATTGAAATGGATTATTCTAGTTTAACACTAGGTTGGTTTCCTCCATTACATTTTTAGCATCCTTTCAAGGTTTTTTAAGCAATGGTCAAAAGAACTACAAAAGACAAAGAAATCATCCATAAATACTTCCATGCTATCCTCGATAAGCTCATGGAATATGGATATCATGCAACGTTGAAAGGTTGCTGGGGCATTGCATAATCGGAACAGGGCATTTGTTTATTTGCGAAAAAGTCCATAGGGGTCGTAAATGTGGTTTTTCTCCTGAATTTCAGGTGCCGACAAGGATTGTAAATATCTAAAAACCCCGTCCTAGAAGCTGTAGTTTCATGGCCAGCTAGCGTGTTCATGATCTGATCGATAATTGAAAGTGGGAAAAAAGTGATTTTACTGTTGCGTTATTCAATTTCGATCAATCTGATGCAATTCGCGCCACCCAGTGGCCGTCCATTTTCGGGATAATGCTCATGCTTCTCATTCTCTATACTTTCATCTCTTTCTTTGGGACACCCTGGACATGACTCACCCAAGGGACTGTCTGAGTGGGGTTGATTAAATCCTGCATCAAGGAGCTTGAGGAATCCCTTTTTACTACTAGTGATGTTGGGGTTCACTCGTCTTTGAGGTTGGACACTTGGTTTAAACTCGTCTTCCATGAGAATTTTGTAAGTACAGAAGGATAAGTCGATCCCTTTAATGTCCGCAATACTCCAGGCGATTGCCCCTTTATGATTCCTAAGAACCTCGAGGAGCCTCGCCTTTTCAACGGTGGACAATGCGGATGAGATGACCACTGGGAGTTGGTTGTTTTCCTGTAGGAAAGCATACTCAAGGTGTTCAAGTAATTTCTTTAACTCAAGTTTGGGTGGTTCCACGCTTGACGGTTTTAATCGATTCCCCGGGGCTTTCTATTCAAGTGGTTCTACCGGCTTTGTCCTTGGGTAGAAGGAAAATGCAAGCACTTCGTTAGAATCTTCCTCCTCTTCTTTAGTCTATTTTCCATCATGGTTTATTGTATCGACCCATTGTTCATGGGACAGGCTTAGCCTGAATTTGTAGTTGTGTCAGTTGAAGTATAGGTATTTGTCACGGGAGTGTTTGGTTCTTATGGATTTTCCCAATGGTATAGGTGATGGGGGTTTCCACTTTGACCTTAAACTTAATTTTCCTCTTC
Organism: Tanacetum coccineum; assembly: GCA_026074375.1. Taxonomy (NCBI): domain Eukaryota; kingdom Viridiplantae; phylum Streptophyta; class Magnoliopsida; order Asterales; family Asteraceae; genus Tanacetum; species Tanacetum coccineum. The sequence continues at coordinate 8,826 of BQNB010016741.1, read as the reverse complement.
AATTAAACGGTAATTACATCTCTTGCCGTTGGCGAGGAAGGCGTCCCAAAATGAACGGACTAGTCATTTGTCTATTTCCAAAACTACGAAGTCAACTAGGAAGATGAACTTGCTTATTTTCACCAATAGATTCTCACAGACCCCGATGGGGTATTTGATAGATCAATCGACTAGTTGAATACAATTTTGGTGGGTTTAAGTTTAGAAATCCCTAATCATTCGGAAAGAGTGTAGCAATGAAGATTTATGCTTGCTCCTAAATAGCTAAGGCGTTCTTGACTGCTAGAGGTCCGATACGACATGGCTTGTATGAAGCTTCCTGGATCCCCTTCTTTTTGAGGTAGACTCCTTTGGATAATGGCAGAACATTCCTCGCTAAGTTTGACCGAGGAGGTTGCTTTTTTATGTTTTTCTATATGTGAAAGGAGATCTTTCAAAACCTTAGATCCCTTTTGGCATGTGAATCTGCTTCTAGGAACGACAGGTTGATGTGGATCTGTTTGAAGATCGAGAGGAGCCGCTCATCCTGTCATCCTTTTTCTGCTTCTTTAATCTGGACGGAAAGGGCATATTGGACGACTTGGAAGGTTGGTAAAAGATGGATGGCCGAGGGACAGGTTTATGTAGGGTGCTTGGTTCTGCGTCCTCAAGCCCTTCTTTTTCGGTTTCCCCTCAGTGTGATTGGCAGATGTTGGTCGTAGTGAGCTGCGGAAATAGGTGTGTGGTACTAGGTGCTACTCTTGATCTGGTCTGTTTATGCGAAAGTTGGTTGGGGCCTTCAGGTTTAGGAGTTTCGCTTTTTCTGATCGTGGAGAGGATTTGGGAGAATTGTTCATGCAATTCCTTACGGTGCTGGTCAAGCATCTCTAATTCCTTTTACCGTAGGTCTTCTTATCAAGCATAAGTTGGCGGAGCTCGTCTTCATAACTTACTTTACAATTCCATTTAGTGGCTTCATATTCTCCCTTTTTCTTTCATGTTGGTTGTTCCCTCATGGTGGTGGGTTATCGATTGTTTCTGAATACAAACCTTAGAAGGGAAGGATCATCGTATAGATGTCTCCCCCGGACAAGCATACCTGCTTGGCCAGGTTGGTTTACTTGCATTCATCATCCTCGTGGGATCCTTTGTAGTAGTCGCAGATTAGGTAGGGGTTTTTTAACACACCAACTTCTCGACTAGGTGCTTTCGAAGGGTAGGATATTTGGTTGCTAGCACTTTTTAGACGTCAACTGAGTGTGGTTGCTTTGTTTCTGAAAATGGTAAGAAAACCATTCATGGTTGGTGAAGGTCAGTCCCAATAGAACGTTTTGTTTTTGGTATTGACATCTTTCAATTCGATTCCACCCATCTTTTTGGTGACGAGAGTTTAAGCGGAAAAACTGAACGAGACGTGATCGAGTTTCTATGGTTATTCCGGAGTTTATGTGTCGTGAAAGATTTGTACCAGAAGCCATTTTTGTATCCCGTAATGGGGAACCTCTTTTATTAAGTCTTAGAAACGGATCCAAGCGCTTTTGATCCTCGTGTTTGAATCGAAGGATTAAATCTCTAAGGGATGAAGTACGTCCTACCGGAAAGAAGTGGTCAAGGAATTGTGATACAAGCTGATCCCATGTCGTGATTTGAGCAGAAGGTATTCTGTCAAGCCATTCTGCCGCTTTTCCTTTGAGGGAGAAATGCGAGAGCATTAGCATAGATATATCCTTGTCGCATCTGTCAGCTTGTATGTTATGACAATACTTAGTAAGTGTTTAATATGATGGGAGGGTTCCTCATTTCTCAAACCTTGGAATGTGCATGTTTTTTGAATTAGCAGATGTCGCGTGAGTAACGATTCTTCCTGTTTGTCGTTTTAAAGGTGATTTAGGTTTTGAAACTGGAGGGATTAGGGATGGAATGTTCTTGTCAGGGTTTTGAGGCAGGTGCGTTGGTGGGTGGCTCCCGGTTTTGTTCAAAGGTGGTTGCTTCAGCATCCAAACGAGGTTTCTTTCAGCCTTATAGCAAGTGATTCGTTCGGCTGTAGACGGCCAGGCGGCTCTCCTTAAAGCCTTCGGAATTCTCTTTAGGGTCGTCGAGTGGTTATTTGGTAAACTTTTAACAGGTGCGATGTGTCATGATTGACAGATTTACAAAATAGATAAACACGGTAAGAAAGATAAACTCTGAGAAAGCTAATATGCGGAAATTAAAGTCTCACTTGAAAGGATTCAAGTGAGTAGAACTAAGCTAACTATGATCCAAAACCTAAGCTATTCCTTGGCAGCGGCGCCAAAATACTTGATGCGGTTGTCGGTAAAGGGTCCTTTCTTTATGAAGTTTTTACAATACATTCCTCGCAGAGTACCTACAGTTGTTTATTGGAGTTTAGCAAGACTCGCGGGGTTGTTGTTGTTCTCTAGAAGAATAGGTTCGGGGAAGGGCTTGGATAACGGTCATAACAAATTCTAGGGGTTAAGAGAAGATTATTTTTATATTTTTATATTTATAAGAAATCAATAAAATCATATATTTGAGAGGTTTGGTTGGTTTTAGCTATTAAACTAAATAAACTACACTAATGGTAATAACAAAATAATAAAATGATTGTATTCATTTAATCATGTATTACTCCCTAGAATGGTTCTCCTAGTGTTGTTGCTTTGTCACACTTGTGATGATCTATGTAATTATTTTCTATGTCTTGAACAGATTCACGAACCCACCTTTATTTATTTTCAGTGAGGAAATCACAAAGTAAGGTAGTATGAGGCTATTGCGCCCCGACCAAAGAGTATATTAAATGCTTTGAAATTTTTTACAAACGGGATCAAACCATATAATGGCAATGGTAGTATGAAGAATGTTACCGATGGTATCATTTTTACACAATCATGTTCTCCCTAGGACATATCAACAACGATACACAAACAAAAAAGTGTTTTCTTAAAGGCTAACATGCATATTATCACAAGACGCAACACCTCTAAGATCTACTTTAGGTTTCATACAATCATATGAATACGATAAGGTGTTTAGCCAGAAGCATGTTAGATAGAGCATCTTAAAGACAACTAATGAATCAATCAACAAGAAAATTATTGAATGATTAAGATAGTCTTACTTGATTAAAACATGAATTGAAGGAGATATTTGAAGCCCTAAAATCGTCCTAATAAGCTGCCAAACAAACTAGGGTTCGTCCCCCTTTTTTACTCTAAATTTACACACCTAAAACCCTAATTTCTGGTCTATATTTATAAGAATATCGTTGTGATGGCGTCGCATTTTAATCGTGACGCCATCATAAAGTAGAATCTTCTAGATCCGAGTTGAGTCAGTGCGGGCTGACGCCATCAAGAAATGTTGTGACGCCGTCTCTAAATGAAGTGTGACGGCGTCGTGTATAAATGGTGACGTCGTCTCCAGGCTTTGAGACTTTAAATCTTGAAGAGTCTTGGTGTTGGTTCGTAGTCTTGTCCGTTTCTTCTCCAAATGAGCCCAAGTCATGTGTATTTCCCAAATGCCTTCCAATGCTAATACTGAAAAAGAACGGATTAAAGTACTTTTTTGGGCATAAAATGCAACGATTTAGGGCGGTTAAATTATCCGAAAAAGTGTATTAAATGACACCTCATTTCAAATAACCCTACATTGGATTTGTTGTCCTCTATAGCAGTGGACTTTTCTACCTAGACAATAGCAGTATGAGGGTCATTTAACCTACTCTTTAAAAGTATTTTATAACACAACCTTCTAGACCTCGTAATAACAGCTACTGTTAAGTATATCTAGCACCTCCAATAAGTGTTTGGGATTCTCTCTTTCTCTCTGGTGTATGATGAATTATAACATAATGTGTAAAGGGAAAATCAACACTCATTACCTGTCATAGAATATAAATTATCATAGGCTTGATAAAGTATCAAACCTCTACCGCTGGGCGCAAGCATTATTCATTACTATCCAAGAGGTCTTTTAAGGGTTGTGGGGCGTAGGTGTAAGATAACATATATTGGAAACGGAAACAAATGTGATACATTTGGGTGGCCTTGGGAGAATTTGGAGTGGAGGGTCTAAGCTAATTATTTACATGAATACAGCTGGTTTGGTTGCTAAGTCAAGACTCGGACGGAGATATACAAACTCTACACAACTCTACATCAATCTTTTTCTTTTTCTTTTCTATTTTTTTAACATAATACATCATAACATGGAGGTTTATAACATGTACCCCTTAACTTAAGCTTGTACCTGCTCGCTAATTACAATCTAATATGATCTAATTTGAGGTGGATCAAAATAACTGGTGATCATCTAATAAAAATCTGGGGGCATTGATTAACTCTTCTTCCCTATGTCTTCTGCGAAATAAAATAAAATTACTACACATGAATACCCATCGTCCCAAAACGTATTTACATAGTTAGGATCTTAGCAACCGTGTATCTTCAATTATCTAACTTGGGTTAAAAAAATAATGTACTAAAGGTGACGTACATACAAGGTACGGCTAATGCGATTTGGGTTGTACGATTTGTTTAAGGGTGATAATGCTCTTTCTTAATCGTCTGGCTTTAACCAAGAATTACAAGAAGAACCGTGAAAAAGGATAGGCTCGGCGGTGTTGTACTAGGGTATCCTGCACTAAAATGAGAGCATGGCAAGGGTGTGGGATAGTTATATCGTCGATGTGACCATCATAACAATTACAGGTTTAAACATGGGTTAATTAGTGCTCTTATCAAGAAATCTAATTACTCACTTATGCAGGGGTTTCAGGTGCATCATAATAAACAAGTTCTCTAAGAATTTAATATACTACTAGTACACTCATATAGTTTAATACCGATCTCAATGCTCTAGAAAAGGAGACAAAGATCACACGTACACATCCGTAACGACGGAATAGACACATACGACTGCTCACTCCTTAACTCGAGAAAGCTAAAGGTATAAACTATCTTAGGTATCAATGATAGATACCCATTATTCCTATAGATTTAAAGGCGGAACCTCACTTTTTTGGGTGGATTTTGAGGTTTTTTTTTTGTGCTGTCATTCACATTCTCTATCCGTTGAGATGCTATTAATACTTGGTTTCATCGGTATGTGTCTAAATAAATTTAAATTTGGGTTCAAAATAACCTTTTTATGCTATGGTTTGATTTATTACCTAATCATTTTAAGGACAAAGCAAAATTGCCAATGAAGAATAGTTTCTAAGGCTTATTTCCCCTACACTGTGACACCCCGCCAAGGCGGAAACGCGAGGCGTAACGAGAATGGATATCATCACAACACTATGGTGTCTATATAGAGAACTACAATGCATAAAGAAACCAAGGTATAGACACGAGGTGTCATGAAAATACCAAAACAAACATAAAAGATAACCGACGTCTCGTATTAAAGCCAAAAAGGTTCACATCAATACCAAGACATGCATAAAACATCTAAAATAAACCTAAGCATTTCAAAATCAACACCATTCATATTCATTCCATGCACGAAATAAAAACTAGGAGAATAACTCCGCAAGCGCTAATGTCTCTCTAGCCACTCCTCTTATTCTTAAAGTCCTCATGATGCTCATATAAAAATGATGCTTAAAAATGTCAACACAAAGGTTGGTGAGAGTCATAGGTTTATGACACACAATTCAAACTTTAAATTATATACTGTGAATATTAAAAACGATAGGACAATTATGAACTATCATGATCTTATGCTAACATGCAATCCAAATCATCATATCAACAACCACATACTGGGTAGGCGTACCCATCCAATCCATTCCAATACTGGGTAGGCGTACCCATCCGATCCATTCTAAAACTGAGTAGGCGTACTCATCTGAACCATTCAACAACACTTGATCACAATCAACATGTAACATCAAGTCATGTAACAGTCACACAATGTCCATACTCAAATTAAAACACATAATCACTGTAATTTAAAACATTTCAAAACCATTTGCATTATTTCCATCCCAATTTAAAAGCAATGTAAAAAGAGGGACTATGAAACTCACATGATGCTCAAGCAGCTTCCAAATATCTTACACAAAGCAACACAATAAAATATAAACATGTTACACGCAACTTGTTGGGATTCTTGATTTGATGAGACAAAGTGAATAAAAGAGTGAAACAAAAGGACTTAAATGCAAAAGAAGAATTCTTCAAAAAGATGGAAGATTTTGAAGATTTCAGAAGATCTCCTTAAGAAGATAAAGATACAGAAGATAATATTATATGTTAGGAATATATTATTTGTTCTTATCTTTTGTAATTTGTTCTTATCATTTGTAAACCTAGATATCTCTAATATATAAAGAGATATCAGGCATATGGTTTTAGGCATCCCAGAAACATAGAACTCTCCCAATGAGAGTCTAGAAAACGTGTGATAATATCTTAAAGTGGGTTGATGCGTGTTTTTCAGATGGCATAGGAGGCTTGGTCATATAAACTTTAAAACTATGAACAAACTTGTGAAGGGAAACCTTGTAAGAGGATTGCCTTCAAAGCTTTTTGAAAATGACCATACTTGTGTTGCTTGTCAGAAGGGAAAGCAACATAAAGCCTCTTGTAAGACCAAGCTTGTGAGCTCTATCAGGCAACCCTTACAAATGTTACATATGGACTTATTTGGGCCAACATCTGTAAGGAGTATCAATTACAAGACATATTGCCTTGTTGTCACTGATGACTATAGTAGGTTTAGTTGGGTTTTCTTTTTGGCCACTAAGGATGAGACTAGTGGGATCCTTAAAACTTTTATTATTGGCATAGAAAACCAAATGAATTACAAGGTTAAAGTCATCAGATGTGACAATGGAACTGAGTTTAAAAATAATGACATGAATCAGTTCTGTGGGATGAAAGGAATTAAGAGGGAGTTTAGTGTTGCCAGAACTCCACAACAAAATAGAGTTGCTGAAAGAAAGAATAGGACACTAATAGAGGCAGCTAGGACTATGCTAGCAGATTCATTATTACCTACTACATTTTGGGCTGAAGCAGTTAGTACTGCTTGTTATGTTCAGAATAGGGTTTTAGTAACCAAGCCTCACAACAAGACACCTTATGAACTATTACATGGTAGACCACCTAGTATAAGTTTTATGAGACCTTTTGGGTGTCCTGTGACTATTCTTAATACCTTAGATCCCCTAGGCAAATTTGATGAGAAGGCTGATGAAGGGTTCTTTGTTGGATACTCTATAAATATCAAAGCTTTTAGGGTATTTAACATTAGAACTAGGAAGTTAGAGGAAAACCTGCACATAACATTTCTTGAAAAAAACCCAATGTTGCAGGGAGTGGACTAGATTGGCTCTTTGATATTGATTTACTAACAAACTCTATGAATTATGAGCCAGTTACTGTAGGGAATCAAACTAATAAGAATGTAGGTATCAAGGATAATACTCAATAATATATTCTGCTACGATTACTTTATGACAGTCCACAGAGCTTAGAGGATGAAATTGCTGATGATGCTGGTAAAAAGACTAATGAAGAACCAGCAAATGAGGGTGAAAGAAATGGTCAAGAGAAGGAAGGAGGAGCTTCAAATAAAGAAAATGACCAGAATGTGCAAGATTTTAGAGATAAATTTGGAAATAAAACTGGTAGTTGTACGGTAATACTGCTAGGCAGGATATAGTACTGCTAGGCAAAAGTTTATACTGCTAAGTATAATTAGTACTGCTAGTTATACTTAAGACTGTAGTTCGAACTGTTAGTCATAATTAATACTGTTAAACAAGAAAATACTTTGGATTGTGTATTCTTAGTTTTGGACTAACATTTTCAGGCTAAGCATATTGAGTACATGGTATTGAATACTTCATCTCTGAAGTATTGATTGAGGGAGGGCTAATTCTGTCAATATGCAGTCAAGAATGGATGGAAGGATATGCAACATCAAACAGAAGTGTGTGAAGAGTCAAACACCTAGGCCAGCCAAAAGAGGTCGAGACACTAAGATACCTCAGTCTGGTGGTCCCCCTAAAAAGGTTGGTGATGAGGCTGCCCATAAGGAGTTGGATGAAAGGAAAGGGTTGCCACTACTGCTTCTAGCATAGAAGCAGAGTAGGATAGTGGTAACATCAATAGGACCTAATCCATGGCAACACTTAATGAGCCAAGTCCTTAAGGAACTGGTTCAGGTAGTGGTCCCAGGTGCCAAGAAACCATATTGGGTGTGTAGATGCTCAAACTAGGTTTGAGACTACATCTAAATAGACCAATGACCTACCTCTCTTAAGAGTTCACACACTTGGAAGTGGATAGGACAACATGAAACTAATGGAATTGATGGAACATTGTACACAACTGTCTGAATTGGTGAGCTTAAAAGAATTGAGAGAAAGCAAAAACAGACAAAGAGAAATTGTGAGCTTAAAAGAATAAAGAGATTTGTGAAATAAAAACAGAAAGAGTGAATTGGTGAGAAAAAGAAATGAGAGATATAGTGAGCTGAAAAACAAAAAGAGAGCTTGTGAGAATCTAAATTTATGATGGAAATGCTTGTTGGAACAGAATTGGAGTTGATACTACCAGGCATAAACTTAATATTGCTAGTATTAAGTTAGTACTGCCAGGCATATCTTAATAATGCTGGGTAAAGTTAATACGGCTGGGCTTAAAGTTAGTACTGTTAAGCTAAACTTAGTACTGTTGGTAGACTGTTAGTACTGTTTGAGACATAACAGAATTTCATTAATTAAACATAGTCTTTGAGATATTTCCGCCAACTACTTTGCTTACAGGTTTCCTTGATTTGGATAAATCTTGAACTTTCTTTATATATCAAGATTTCTTCAAGATAAAT